>PVKA01004726.1:0-88338 GCA_004027165.1 Ctenomys sociabilis | reverse complement strand
AAGTTTGAAGCATTTATACGAAGTGGATGCCACTTGAACATATACTCATAAGTGAAATAAACCAGACACACATGTGTAAATATCGTATAGTCTCCCTAGTATAACAAGCGAAAAGCAGAAATACAAAAGGAAATGTATAACAAATCCTTACACATATTCACAGACAAAACTCAGCCTATCTTTTGAGACACATCTCAACTTTTTTTTGTCAGCTTAGCCTGCCCTGGGGGCAGGGCTGGCATGGCATGTGGTGCTGAACTGCAGTCCCTGAGCTTGCCTAAGCTTGCCTAAGCAGGGCCCTTAGACCACTGAGCTATCTCACCAGCCCCTCAAATTCTTGTGCATTTAAGTTCTGATGACAGTGAATCTGGTATCTCTCCTGTAGTTTGACAGCTTTCCATGTGGTTTTCTGTGCAAGGCTTATCTTCTTTTCTGGACTTAAGCTCTTTACACTCTTACTCTAATGTGGGCTCCAGGTACCACAAGATCCTGGCTTTGAACTTGGCTAGTGCTCAGTACACATGTTTTCATCTGAGCTGGTATATGGGCTCTGTTGTTAGAGATAAACCCTTTTCCCAGGCTTCTGGCCTCTTTTGGCTGCTGGGCTGCAGAGCTGGCAGGAGAAACCAAGGTATCACAATACTTTCCCTAAAAAACAAATTTCCATTCTTTTCCATGCTAAGATTGTCTTTTCCTCCATAGTTGTAGTCTGTTTGTCACTCATTCTAACCTTGGAAATTTCAAGTCAGTTTAAGCTTGGAGTGGAAAGGATCTTGGCTGTGAAGATAGTGGACAGGGTCTTGAGGTGTCCGAGCTTTGTGTTGCCTGCCTCTTCTCAGGAGATCCTTGGCCACAGCATTCCCTCTCCCCTCTTCAGCGATTACCTACCAACCTTGCATCTAGGAGCCACAATGCAGTCTATTCAACAAGAGACAAATTCCTTCATTCATACTCTCCCTGGTGAACTGTCCTGAAAAAGTAAGTTCACAGTTGTCTTTCCATCCAGGACTCACACCAACATGTGTCCTGAACATGCTGAAGACTGGGGAGAATACTGGCCAAACTAGAATGTCATCCCTCCTGCAAATATCCAAGCTTTCTTTCCTAGCTTCTTTCTTAAGCTTGTGGAGCTTATGAGATTAATGCATAGCAAGAGTGAAGAATGCTTAGACTGTTTATAAGTTGTGTTCGTTAAAATACTTTACAGAAATAGAATCAACACATACACACACACACACAACACACATGTGAGTGCATATTATAGGCAGAAAAAAGATCAGATGTAGTAGAGTCTATGATAGCTTTCTGTACCCAGATCTGAGGATCATTAGCTGCTCAGTCCAAGGAGAAGAACAAGCAGTCAGAGAGCAACAGGAATCAGGACTGCTGCACCAGTCTAAGATTGAAGACTTGGGAGCTCCCTGGAGTTGCTGGTATGAGTCCATGCTGAAAGGCTGAAAAAACTGGAATCTGACATCCATAAGTGATGCCAATAGCTGAAGATGCACCTGCTCATGCAGAATGGTGCTTCTTCATTCTCCCCACTTCATTCCAATAGGTTTCAAGCCTACTGGTTGGTGCCTCCCACAGCCGAGGATTCTCACTCCTCCATTTGCTGATCTACATGCAAATCATTTCTTGAAACAGTTAAAGATTTATTCATCTGCTAGGCATTTTCTAATCCAGCCAACTTGATGTATCATAACAAATGGTCTTATAACTCATAAGACAACAGTAACAACTGACGCTGACTCTGCCCCATCTCCTTTCTGAAAGGATCCCTTTCTTAGAATCTGTGTCCCCTGAACTACTGTGTCACACTCTCTCCTTCCAAATATATCATGTCAGTAACAAAACTATCCAACAAAATATTAGGCAGGAAACAAACTATGATAAGATGACAAAGGAGGTTCTTTTTACTTTCAGGAGGCTATCTGGTTGTCAGTGGAAGTTATAAAATAAAATAAATACAACTCAGCATAACATTTGGAGGCACAAATCACACATTTTCTCTTGTTCTTGTCACTGGCTAGAGATTTACAAGCTTGTCACAAACATATAATGGATAACTCAACCAGCCAGCCTCCTGACCACTAAATTCAGGTCAGAACCTTACTTTGCATCCTCTTGGGCTGTTGTCTATAGGGGACTAGGAAAAGTATCTGTGACCAAATGTCTTAAATCACCACTTCATCAATCATTGTGTGCATTCAGTCAGAAGTGTCTCCCTCTCTGAAGGCTGTCCCTTCTCCGATTCTCTCACAGCAGGAGCTCTGGAGCTAGGGTTAGAATCTTCACCTCACACATCGCTGTAGGAGGATGGCTTCTGGCTTCAATAGCAAGAGTGGGACAAGCAGGACCAATGTCCCCTCCTCTCATGCTTCTCACAGTTCTTGTGTCCTTAGGAGAATGGCCCGCTGTCTGACTGCTTCTGTGCTACTGTGGAATAGGCTTCCTGTCACAGCTGTGTGTGGGGATATGAGTGCATTTTTAACATAGAAGGAATTTCTATAGACTAGATCATCTACATTTACCCCTTAAACTGTAGAAATAGGGGTTATATGAGAATATGGATTGCTTTTTTCTCTTAAAATAGCACTGGCAGCCTATAATGCTGCTGCTGAAGTATACTATGCTTTCAAGATGAATACTGGAGTTCTCTCTCTTTTGTATTACATCTTTCATAAATTGACTTTTTTTTTCAGGAAAATAAGTATTTAGAAGGACAAGGAGGAAGCATTTGAAAGTTTTCAAGTAGTTCTCTCTTACCTCAACACTTTGACTCCTAAATGGGATACACCCCTTTGCCCCTCCTGCTGAGTCCTAAGCAGTCACATACAAGGCCCTGTCTCTGGGGACTGGCCACAACACCACCTGGGCCACCACTTGTCAAGTACTGGAGGGTGTGCTAGCCCATTATCACGTTTACTCTCACAACTTTCTTATCACAAAGCAATGCCTAATTTCCTCTACCAGATGGAGAGCTAGACACAGCCACTGCAGCAGAAATAAGTGGTAAGCCTGGCATCTGAACTGGAAGATGAGTGCTCCAACTCCAGTCTCACAGCCCTCAGTGTCCATTCTGTTCCATGAGCTTTTCAGTTGATTTAGTATCATGACTGTTCTGGGACAATGCATCTAAATTGTTTACTTCATGACTTCAGTACTGAGCAGAGGACCTACCCCACATTTGGAGCCTAGTAAACACATGAAAAGCTAATTAACTGAAACACAGATTGATGATTGTTAAGAGAGAAGACCATATACCCAAAACTGGATTGGGTTACAACATCTGAATCCCCAATTATGCAGCAAATTCCTATCCTTCAGTTCCTTGGGAGCCCGGGGGTACATGGAAAGCTCATGAAATGGAGCAGGCAGAGATGCAGAGTTCAAAAGAGGAGGTAAGGAGGGCCGAGGTAAAGAGGTCTGTGCATGGTGCAGACTTGAAAGGCACAAAAACCATAAGTTAAGTAATAATAGGAAGGAAAAGATACAAACAATAGAGAATGGGACAAGCAAAAGTCAGCTGGCACCTTAGAGCATCATAGCTTAATGATTTCACCTGAGGCACAGATTTGTTGAAAGGAGGGAGAAAGTTAGAAATAATTTTCGGAGCCATGATACAAATGGTCCCAAATACTTTAACATTTTGGTAACTTGGGGACAAAGGACCAAAACAGAATTCAAACTGGTTGAAATGGATCAAATAAGCATGAACTGGAGAAAGCAAGAGAGAGAGGAATGAGGAGGAGGCTGGGAAGGCAGGTGAAAAGCTAAGAGTCACACCAAGGGTGACATAGAGACTCTTGCAATAATGATAGGCCTACAAGTGGTGGAGTGGGGGCAACAAGCAAAAGGTAGGGAGCGCAGGAGGGATTCTCTGCCTCTAGAAGGTTGGGTGCAGGGAGATGCTGAGTCCAGAGTGACCCCCACAAAAGCAAACCCCAAGAATGTACAAGATCCCAGGAGCAATGGGAATCACTAGGCACATGGAGGGAGATAATGGTCTGGAGGGAGATAATGGTTCAACACTGGACAGAAGGAAAGGGTGGGGGTCGTGGACTCTGAGCCTTTGTAAGGCTGAGCTATTTCTGACTGCGTTGGGGAAATCTGGACCCTGCCTTCCTGTGAACTGTGTGACTATGTCACAATGTTAAGTAACTTCTTAAAATGATGAATATATATATATATATATATATATATATATATATATATATATATATATATATATATATATTTCTAAATTCAAGGTCTCTTAGTCTGAAAGATTTAAATATATCTACATTGGTCAGGGAACTGTTGTGTTTTCCTCTTCTTATGGTTATGGATAGGAAAGCGTAAGAACACTGCTGGAGCAGTTATATCACTTGCAAATTTCTGAACATGACTTACAAGTCATGCATGTTGTCTGTAATGTTAAGTGCTGCATTCTCCTCCTATGCTTTTCAAACCAGACCCTCGGCAATGAGGAAGGGAGCTGAACTACAGACTTCCAATCCCTGGCCATTGTTCAGCAAAGCTGTTGTGGCTATGACCCCTGCTCTGGGACTTTCCAGTTCTACAAAAGAAAATTTTTGGAAAGATATGAAGAAGGAAAAGCCTACAAAGTCTTGTAATTTTATTTTAAAACTAAATCTGCCATGGATTTTGATAACCACACTTCACAGAAAAACTAAGCTAACTTTTATCTGGTAATGTTGATTATAAAAGTTGATTTAATTAAAAGACCTTTATCAAACTGGAAGTTGGTAAAGTTGCTCCACTGAGAATAAAGCAGGTGACATTTTGACTGAAATAACCACAGCAGACAGAAAATCCAGTCACTGAGATTGTGCTTAAAGTTTCAGAACTCCTGGCCTTTCCTAAATCTTGGAAGAGGAGCTCACCTTTGATGGAGCCATCTCACCACAGGTGGTAGACACTGCAGCTGGGAGGACAGCCAGGCCCTGGTGCAATCTCAGGACGGAGGGAAGGTGGCTCAAAAGGGGCATGGTCTCCACCACAGCAGCACAGGCACACACTTGGACTCTACTGGCACAACTTGTTCACAAAGCTAGATGTATAAAATGATGCTACTTGAGCAGTGTTCCTGGGCCTGAAAGCATGACAAAAGCACTTGCTAGTCTTTAGTGCTGGTGATGCCTTCAAAAGTAGGGGGCTCTGCAGCCACAGCAGAAGCAGGAGCACCTGGGCCAAGGTGCACAAGAAGTGCTGAGAGTGAGATCTTTGTTAAGGAACTGTGCAAGTGTGTGTTTGTCATAAGGAGCATGTTTTTCAGAATGATTTAAAACATGCTATGTAGATCAGCTCTCTTATCTAAGCAAAAGAAGGTCAGTGTGCTTCAAGCCAACAATACCAACAGCAAACACTTCACTTTTGTGGCCATGGGCCTCGAGAGGTGGGGAATGGAAGTCCCTGCTCTGAGTCCCTGCATGGAGCAAAGTCTCTGGGAGTTTCGCTGAACAAGTGGCACCTACTGTTCCTTCAGTGGCTGCACCCCTATAACACCAGGCTTCTGTTCAGGGAATTTGACCTTAGGCACCTCCACTTGCTTTCTTCGGAAACATAGCCATATATTTTACACTATTTCAGATACTCTCTTATTTATGTATTTAGTACAGGGTCTACAGGGCCTACAGGGTTTCAATATACAAACCAGACTCATAGTGATCCTCCTGTTTTCAGCCTCCTCAGTCCTGAAATTATAGACACATGCCACCACACCCAGGCTCAGTAGCAGTCTCAGCATGCCCAGGGATGGGGCCAGCATGGCTCATCAGGGATCAAACCCATTCCTGAGTCTGCCTAAGCAGGCACTTTGTTCTGCTGAAGCAAAATTAAAACTTGCATGACTGCTACTTACTGCTGTAATGCAGCCAACACAAGTGTCAAAAACTTAAGGACCGATTCTTTGGGAAAATTCCCAGTAGGGGGATAGCCGGCTTGAATGGGATTTCTAGTCCTACTCTTTTGAGCAGTCTCCACACTGACCTCCACAATGGTTGTACCAGTCTACATTCCCACCAGCAGTGGAGAAGCGTTCCCTTTTCCCCACAACCTCTCCAACATTTGTCATTGGTTGATTTCCTTATGATAGCCATTCTTTCTGGAGTGAGATGATATCTCAGTGTTGTTTTTATTTGCATTTCACGAATGGCTAGCAATGTGGAGCATTTTTTCATATATTTATTTGCTTCTTTAATTTTGTCCTCTGAGAAGTGTGTATTCATTTCAGATGCCCATTTCTGAATTGGGTCTTTAAATTTGAGGGCCCTGTTATATCTTAGTTCTTCATATATTCTAGACAGTAGTCCTCTGTCTGATTGCTTATTAGTTCCGATTTTTTCAAAGTTTGTGGGTTGTCTTTTCACTCTGTTGACAATTTCTTTTGACGTGCAGAAACTCCTCAAGAAGAGTTGATCCCATTTGTTGATTCTTTCAAGAGCTTCCCGTGCGAATTTATGTTTGTTCATGAACTCTTTACCTGCCCCTATGACTTCAAGAGTTCCTCCTACTTTCTCTTCCAGGAGATTGAGTGTTTCTGTTTTATGTTTAGATCTTTAATCCATTTTGACTTTAACTTAGTGCATGGTGATAGAGCTGGGTCAATTTTTAATTTTCGGCATGTACAAAGCCATGTTTTCCAGCACCATTTGTTAAAGAGGCTATCTTTTTTCCAGTGAGCTTGTGTAGCCCCTTTATCAAAGATAAGATGGCTGAGTGTTTTCGTAGATGCCTCTGCATCTTCTAATCTATTCCACTGATCCTCAGGTCTATTTTGTTGCCAATACCATGTTGATTTTATCACAGTAGCTTTGTAGTATAATTTCAAATCAAGAATTGTAATGCCTCCTGCCTTGTCTTGATCGTGAGCCCATAATATTAAGCTGAGCTGTAAATGGATATGGTCGACAATTTCTTTGAATAACTCACTATGGTTGTATAATGCTGGACTGTGTTGGATTGTGGTGTCGAGTTCAAGCACCTAAGTTAGTTGAATGTCAATGGAGTGCCCACTTTTGACAGGTGTAGACAAAGGAAGGGTTGTAGAAAGAAAAAATCATGATGTGTGTGTATAGACAGTACAGTTGGGATAGATAATGCTGTGCTTCTACATCATTCTATGAGAGGCAAGATCTGCACTAATGGTGGTTGGACAGGATATTATGTCAGCTTTCAGTACTATGGTCATCCACTAGGTAAATAATTATTGAATTTTTGATATAATTCAGGTATAAAAAATGAGATAAGTAAGCAACTACACTCAATTCACTGATAAGAGATATCTGCTAAAATAATATCTGTAAATATAATATCATGTATGCACCTTGTACAATACCAAAACATTATGAAAATAGTTTGCAATGTATTAATTCATTGAATGTGTATGGTTAAAGTGTCTTGAAACTGTCTGATTGACATTTGTATTTTAATAAAATAAAAATAAATGAAAAAAAAAAAAAAAAAAAACTTAAGGACCGAAATATTAAGTGGAAAGATCTGAACGGGTTTTCCCTGGACATCTCCATATTCTGTGAAACTGCACTGCTGCACCGAGATGAGCATAGAAGTTCATTGTCACAGATAGAACATAGAGGAAGAAAACAGAAGCAGAGAACAAAAGCTAGATTGGTCTTTTCCAAATTTTCACGTCAAGGTCAAAGCAGAAGAAATTCTCTCCATATATTTGTCCTTTGGTGATTTGGACATTGTCTTTTGCTCCTGATTTCATAGGCGACTGGGTAAATAAGTTCCTTTTGGCAGGGTGGGATGAAAATCCAGCATGAGAAAATGCATTTTGGTTCAGCAAGCTCCAGTTCAGAAGCCCAGTTCAAATCATTATCTTCTTATGAATTTTATTTTCAATATGCACACAAAGGTTGACTTAATATAATCCAATCTGGACTTATGGTTCCCCAAAGAATTCCATACATTATTATGGCTTTCTATGTGCATTCATGAAACAGACTTATAATGTATATGAAGATGTATGTATGGATTACTATTGGGGTAATTGCATATATACATATGTGAATATATGCAAATATATACATATATATCAAACACACATATACACACGTATGTACAAATACAAATCAATGTATGTGAGTATGTTGGCATACATATTTATGGAAAGAAAAATAGCATTAAAAATACCAACTGTATAAAAAAAATTTTAAAAATGACAACTATATGCCTGTAATCCTAGGGTTGGGAGGATGAAAACAGATCACGAAGAGTCTAATCTATATGGTGAGACACTATAGACCCTGTACTAAATATTTATGTATAAAAAAAACAACTCGATTATTACTAGTTTAAGAAGATAGCGGCAGGGGAGACAGCTCAGTGGAATAAGCACATCCCTGGCAAGCACAGGGCCTGAGTTCAATCCTCAGTTCCACCAAAAAAGAAAAAAAGAGAAGATAACAAAACACCCATGGATAAGCAAGTACAGATAACAAAGTATAATCCATGGATAAGCAAGTACAGAATACTTTTCAATGTTTTCTTTGTTTTTAATTTGCCTAAAATATCAGATAGGTATTTATGAACATTTAAAAAATATTGCAGAAAAGGGACAGCATAATAAGTGAAGCATAGCAATAAAATAAAAACAAATATGCATTTGAAAAATGGCTAACTTTTCTCGAGTGTCTTTTCCAACTTAATTTTCTTGTTATAGAACATTGTAGATTTAATTAATGCTATAAATGGAAATTAAAGATCACTTCTCTCTTACTGGGTGAGCACTTTGCAAAATTTGCAATGTCTGGAGGGAAGTAGGGAGTGGGTTAGGAAAGGTGCCCTCTCTGTACGCACATGTGAAGTTGGCAGGAAGTGATTGGGCCCAGATACCTGGCAGACTTTCACCACCATTCTTCACAGCATGCCAAAATGTATGAATAGCACATATTTCTGATTTTGACATTCAAATGTGAACCATTTATTATAAGGAAATTATTAAGAAGCTAAAATACTGTGTTCATTTACCTTTCATAAAGAATAAGAGATTATGGTATTTGGAGTCTCAAAAAGAGACTATCTAAAGGTTGGTATATGGTATGAGTCCAGTGTCAAAGGAAAGAGAACCCCAGGTGAGGCCTGGAGCAGTCTGGTGTTAGGCAGATGAAAATGTTCACTTCCGATGGACTTTATCTTCCACCAGGGCTCAGGAAGAGAGAATAGTGAGGATAAAAACCTGGGAGAATTGCAGGTGATTTGACATAGCTTCCACGTGTGAAAGA
This sequence comes from Ctenomys sociabilis, assembly GCA_004027165.1. Taxonomy (NCBI): domain Eukaryota; kingdom Metazoa; phylum Chordata; class Mammalia; order Rodentia; family Ctenomyidae; genus Ctenomys; species Ctenomys sociabilis. Next base: position 79,087 of record PVKA01004726.1, on the reverse strand, counting down.
GAGGATCGAGTTGATGGGCTATGCCACTGAGTTGGGTAGGTTTTGTGGGGTAGCAGTAGTTGCTTCTTGGCATCTTTATGCCAGGTATGGAGATTGGTCTGAGTTCTCAGGACTTCAAGCAGTAGGAGGGGAAGGGGCCCCTCCAGGTTGATAACTGCATGACTGAAGCACTGGACATGGAATCCCGGGAAGCAACACCTGCTGATGGATGCTAGAGGCCAGAATGCAGCCAAGAGATGAGCCATGGCTCCAGGTCACTGTGAATTTCTGGGACTGAGCCATGGACAGAAACAGGACAAGTGATCTGTTCAGAAAAGAGAGCTGTGACACTGACGTTCTGCCCAACCTTCAGACAGGAGCAACCGTCTTCATGCCCTGGTCTTCGCAGCATCACAGGTGCTGCCAGGGCAGGATGCGACTGTGGGAGTGGGGACTCTAATGCATTCTCAGGAAGCACTGATGTGAGGACTTCATGGAGATATAACTGCTGGGTTTTTCTCTCTCTAAATCACCTCCTGTTTTGAGGAGGATGACATTTAGGCTATAGGAAAGGCACCATCTTTGACACAGTTGTCATAAAAGCCAGTAAATGGTATCTATGATTGTTAATACAAAGCAGATCTTGTTGTCATCATGTGCTACCAGGACTACTTTATCCAGCCTAGAAGAAAATGCTGAAAGTCTCTAGCAGGGCACTGTGATTCCAGGTTCCTGTCAAAACTTGGAACTACAGGAAAGGATAAGGAGGGGTGCCATATTTGTTTATTCCAGACTTGCTCCATTTGATGGGGTCAAAGAAAAATTCTCCAGAAGAGAATTTTTAATAGTAATTCAAGGCTTTATACAGGAGATTCTTATCACTGAAGTGTGGATAGAATAGCTGCACTAACCCTGTAGATTTGTGGGGTCATTTCTGAGAAGGATGGCCTGGACTGATTGATTCTGCCTCCCAGGGACATGCATTAGCATTTGCAGCTCTGAGCAGTTCATTGATCCATATGGGATCAAGCCTCAGAGCCTTGTCTCTGACCTATGAAGCTAATTATTCAGTTGATTTAAACTTACTGCAGAATGTACCTTGAGTTTTCTCCTTTATCTCCTTTAGTTACATTTCTAGTCACTGCCTATCTAATTGAGGTTATCTGAAGCTAATAGAAAAAATAAACTTATTAATCTGATGCATCTCAGGCATTTGTTGCTTCAGAGAACAAATACAGTGAATCCTTTGTCCTGATTTACAGAGTGAGAGAATCATACTGCACAGCCTGACAGGTCTTGGGATGAAAGAGGGCCATTGTGTAAGCAAGCCACCTATAAAATGGGATCATCATCATTCTGTCGATGTGTAGTGTTTATTATTCATGTCTTGATGTCTCCCCAAAGCCTCATGTGATCATGGGGCAGGATTATAGAGCTTTGTTTTTCTTATGCATTTAGTACAGGGTCTACATGGTCTCACTACACAGATCAGACTCTTCATGATCCTCCTGGTTTCAGCCACCCAAGCACTGCAATTACAGGTGCATACCACCATGCCCACTTTGGCTTCTAAAGTTTTTGGTTGATTCATGGGCCAATTCTGGGATTATGGGTGTGAGTACTACACCTGCCCTGGGGTGGACAGCCTGAATTCAATGTAAACAAGGAAAAAAGGCTCGCTTTTCTCTACTCCTCCATTTCTGCTCCTGTTGTTTTTGCTGCTTTCCACTGCCATGAATGGTTGTTGCCTTCTGCCCTGTTCCTTGGAGCCAGCTGAGCATGGACTGAAACCTCCACAAACTGAGCTAGACAAACCTTTCCTTCTTTAATTTTGTGTGTCAGATATTTTGTCTCAGAAATGAAAGAAAAGTAAGCAAGACATATAGAAATTAATAGAAGTTTAGAAGTTCTTCTATTTTGTGAATAGTCTATACATATCTGAAGGTATAGATTCAGCTTAGTGCTCTTTTTATCAAGAGGCGTTCCATGAGAAAAGCGCTGGAATAGCTCATGCATCCTTAGTCATACAGAGCCTAAGGTTCAGGAAGACTATAACTTCACTTGACTTAGTTTTCCCCAAAGCATTTAGTATATCCTGAGGTTTTGATTAGAAATGACATCCTCCAGAGTGGGGTAGCAAGGGTAGCAATATCTATGGCCAGCTTTCACTCTTCTGTCATAAAAAACATGATTAGCAACAATCCTCAGGTCCCCAAGCTATCTAGAGGATAGATATTTCCTCAGAACTGGGGCACCCACAGGGGCCAGTGTCTCCCTAATGGAGTTCCATGATGGTTTCAACAGTGTGAGGCAGATGGCTCAGCACAACCCCATAGAATGATTATGAAGAAAAGAGTTGTTTCCTGGCAGGATTGTTTAGGAGAGAAACAGAAATTTTACCTTGACTTTATTTAGAATTACTCATTTTTTTCTGTGTTTTAGGGGTCTACAGGGTGTTCAGAGTCTCACTACTAGAGCAGACATGCAGTGATTCTCCTGTTTACAGCCTCCCAAGCGTTGGGATTACAGGCACACACCACCATACCCAATCTCAATCTCTATCTCAGTGCATCTGGGGATGGAGCTGGTAGTGCAGGTCTAGGGATTGAACCCTAGGGCCCTGAGTCTGCTTGCAGTGCTTTAATCTGCTGAGCTATTTGGCCGGACTTTTTTTTCTGTGAATTATTCAAATTTTAAGACTTCCAAAATTTAGGGAAAAAGAATCATTTGGGTTGGGTATCATGTCTGGTACTCAAGAATTATGAATACAAATAGAGTAGTTTCTGTCAATAAAGTAAGAACGTTCATATCACTGTTGTTGTTACATGGTATGAGCAATTTGGAAATCAATGGCCATGTATTGAAAGAAATTGTTTCCATATTCTGAGGCAAATACAGAGACACAAAAGTCTTCATCCTAGAGCAAAGCCATTGTCCAAGAATGCCACATTTTTCAGAAGGTATCTGACTTGCCCTCAGGTCTCTGTTCTTCTCAGTTGAATCACAAGTGACTGCTGATATTTCTGAAAAAATCATCCCCAAAGAGTCTTGGGCAGTTCAATGCACAAAATCTTATTGCCAAATTTTGTAGCAACTCTCAAAATATGATTCAGTTGTTTCTTGGTCCTGCCGTATAGGAAAACATACATGGAGCAAGTTACATTTTCTTTTATTGTTGTATTTTATTAAAGGTGACATATAATAATGGGCAATCTTATGGAGAACAAGGTGCTGTTTTGGTATATGTTTATTGTGTGTTATGATCAAACTGGTTTATTCACTTTATTAACATTTTAAACATTCATTTTAGTGCAAATACTAAGATTCTTATTATTAGAGCCGGGGAGATAGCTCAGTAGAATAAGCACTTGCCTGGCAGGCACAGAGTCTGAAGTTCAATTTCCAGTACTTCAAAAAATAAAAATAAATGAAAGATTCCTATTATCTAGCTATTTTGAAATACATACTATACCATTATCTATAGTCGCTCTGTGCACATTACAACCTGAGAATGGCTTTTCCTAACTGGAATTAGTACCAATGATGTTATTCTTCTCAAACCCCCACTGGCCTCTTTTAGTCTCTGGTACCCACAATTCTGACTCTTAACTTCTGAATGATCACTTTTATTTTGATTTCACACATGAATGTAATCTGGCATGTATGTTTTCTGGTGCCTGGCTTATTTCACTTAATATAATGTCCTCAAGTCTTATCCACACTGCCTCAAACTACAGAATTTCATTCTTACTTATGGCTGATTGAGTTCCAGTGTGTAAATATTTTTCTTTATTGATTTAACCGCTGATAGAGATTTGGGTTGGTTCCATATGTTAACTATGGTGAATAGTGCTACAACTAAACAAAGGAATACGGCGTCTCTTTCACATACCAATTTCATTTCTTTTGGATACATGCCCAGCAGTGGTATATCGCATCATATGGTATTCCATTTTTTATGTCAGTTTATTTGAAGAACATACATACTGTTTTCTGCAGTATTGTGCTAACTTACATTCCTACAATAGCATACATCAGTTTCCATTTCTCTGTAACCACCCCAGCATTCATTACACTTTGTGGTTTTGATAATAACCATTCTAAGTTGAGAATAAAATAGCTCATTTTGATTGCTATTTTTATTCTTTGATGCTTAGTGATTTTGAGCATTTTTTATATGTATGTTGTTATATTTGTGTTCTCATTAACCTGTTTAAATGTCTTATTTGAGAACTATGTATGCAACTGCTGTGTCCATTTTTGAAAACCATTTTGTTGCTTTTTTTCTACTGAGTTGCTTGACTTCATGATACGTTGTAGATATCAGCCTCTTTTCCGATGTCTGCTTGATAAACTTTAATTTTCTCCCATTCTTCCCGATGGCTCATCACTCTGTTGATTGCTTTATGCGCTTTGCAAAAGCCTTATTTTAGCATGCATTACAATCCTTTTGACTTCTCATGTCACATGCTTTCTATAGTTTCTGCAATCATTTTTATGTAGAAGTAACTTCATAAAAAACCATTGGCACTTTGTGTCTAAGTTCACATGCTTTCTTACATGATGCCGTTTTACCCTTCATGAGGCCATAACAACCCTTAAGATGATAAACTCTATTTTTATAGCACTATTAGCAGTGCTCAAAGCTAAGTTTGATTGGGGGTTCACTTTAGAATAGTTGATTGATACAATATGTGGAAAAACATTGGAGTATAAACTCTTCCAACCAAGCACACAGCTAAGGTTTTGACCTCATACCCCACTCTGTGCCCCACCAAGAGGCACAAAGACTGCCCCCTTGTCACTGTGGGAGCAAAGAATAAGGGCAAGGAGCTATGGCTGTTTGATAGCTTGCTCCTGGCCACAGTGGAATGGGAGGGTCTAGAATATAACTTACATTTTGCAGCTGACTGGATTCCTAGTATTGGACTCCTGACTTAGGAAGGTCTTCCACAGTCAGGAGCAAAGTTGGTCTTCCTCATGTGGAATTGGAAATAAAGGGCTGCTTCACCTGAATTTCAACCAGAAAACTCTGTGATCCCCAATCCCTATTCAGAACTTTGTGCTAGCAGTGCAAAATTGATCAGCAGATCCCAAAACACTGTTTCTACAGTTAGCCTCCACCATCCTGGAGATGCAAGTATTTGTTAACATGTAGGTTCCATTTTGGTTTTTCTGAGTGTAAGGGCAGACAGGTCTACAAACTGAGGGTGCTGCATATGAGCCTGGGCTCTAGGACAGAAGGGACAGGGACCTTTTGGCATGAAAAGGTTCAAACTTGTTTTCTTGAAAGTTCCAAACCACCAGGTATAGAAGAACATTTACATGTCTTATACCTGTCAAGAACCTCAGTTGAACCTGTGGTTACTAGTGTTGCTCTGAAGGATGTGTGGAAGCATTCATAGATATTTTAAAATACAAACAGGGCTGTATAGCTTGATGTTCTAAGAACCTGCCTTGCAAAATTAAAAACTCAGATTTGATGCCCGGTACCACATGGTGTGTCAGCCCTGGAACCCCGGATACACTGTGCTAGCCATCGAAACTAGGAGTGGTGGCACACGCTGTAATCACTGACTCTGAGCTGTATAACAAGACCTTATAACAATTAATTAAACAAATAAAATGTTTCTTAAAAATACAAACACAACTGGGTCCCAGAGTATCATAGGGTGAACGGAATGGCTTTGCTACAAGTCTTTAGCGTGGGAGGTAATGATCTACAATGAAGAACGTGCTTCTCAAAATGTGTCGGCAGTGCTCCTACTGATTATAATTATATCCTAGCACCCCTGGAAGCTGACATGTCTCCCTGCCCAAGTTCCTTAGCTAATGCCTCCCCCACCTGCCTTGCCATAGTAAAATGAAAGAATGACTATGTTTTACTACATATTGAGGATGAAGTGTAAATTTCATTAGAATCATCTCTAGGTTCTAAGTCCTAGTATCATAAAATCATACTTATATGCAAACTGTGTTGTGGTGTGGCTTGTTTTTTTAAAGATGTTGTTAACCAAGACTAGGGGTGTCAGTGACAAGGACAGCAGAAGAGTATCCAGAGACAAGGACAGGGTGTTTCACTATGGTCCTGAAGTGGCTCTGCAGAGAGAATGACCTGCGGTAAGTGGCCCTACCTGAGCGACAAGGGGAACAAGACATGCAGTCAGGGATGGACACACCCAAAGGCAGAACCAGGAAGCTGGCTGGAGTCTGCTGAAGAGCAGGATATTCTTTAAATAGTTGTCATAGTGGGACACTGCATATGTTCAAGTAGAAAAGGGACACCACAAAATATATATGCACACACACATATAAATATATATATATATATATATATATATATATATATATATATATATATATATATATATATGAAAAATAGGCTAAATGGAATAAAGGTGGTCAATAGCAGAACATCAAGGAAGGCACGTCACTGTCCTTCCTTGTGGTCTTGGGAAAATCAAACCCACGTGAGATATGTGGACAGAAGTGAAGGGAACTGAGATTTAGGCAGAGAGTGGACATGTAGGGGTGAAAAATGCTAGAGCTACGATAGCGATAGCTGGGCGAATGGAGTATCACTCTCTCTCTTCTCCCTCTGGCCACTCAAATGCTACCTAGAGAACAGCTGGGTGGATTTTCCCACCAATCCCAGTCCTGGGAAGGTGGAAAATGGGTTCTTGAGGCTGTTGGGAGTAGAAATCAGGAGAGCATTTCAAACTGAAATATGTTCCGTGGGTAATTCCTGGGATGTGTAAGTGGATATGTCGAGGGGCAGCTGACTTGCTAAGGGCCAGATACTAAATCTGGGGCCGTGTAAATGTGATTTTAACTCATATGAAGAGACGATCAGACCTAGGAACAGAAAACCAGGACGAAACATTAGAGTAACCAGGAGGCAGTCAAGTCAGATTCGCCATTTAGACTTGCAGTGGAAGAGCTGGCTGCGAACAGAGGCAGACAGACACGCAGAGGGGCTGGTGCTGCTATGGGAATTTGGAGGGAGATCAAGGACATCGAGCATGCTGAAGAAGCTGTGAGGAGAAAGCCGACAGGCACAGGGCTCAACGCCTCAGCCTTTGAGGTGCTTAGCGGGTTCTTTGCACCTCTGAAGCCCATCTCACTTGGTCAGAGGCTTCTGCTTCGTGGTGTTTCACCGTGGTGCCCTCTGGCCTTCTTCCGCAGGGGAGCTTTACAGGAGCCCACCTAGAGACTTCGTATTTTAGAGCAGCCCCGCCTCTGCAGCCAGGGTTAGAGCTTCCTGCTACTTTCGCCAAAAAATTTGTTCTGATAACTTTCCAGACAACCTTCATCTCAACCTTCGCCCAAACCAGACGTTTATTTTGAATTGTAGACCTTATTCAACAGAAAAATTATCAATTTGGCATATTTCCAGTGTCTGCCTGGTGTCTGAGGAAGCGAAATTAAGTGGCCATTTAAAAATACATTAATCTGAGTGTTTTTATTGTTTTCAGAGCATATAGCTTCCAGCATAAAAATTATAGTATTAAAATCCATTCAGAGTGTTACTTCTGGGCAAGCCAGATAGCCAGAAGAGCTAAAGCACCTACTTAGGCAAAGTGCAGCTGCAGAAGTTCAATCCCCAGCACACCGTACCAGCCCTGGGAGTGATTGAGGCTGGCCGTGGTGGCACATCCCTGTAATAGCAGCACTTGGGAGGCAGAAAACAAGAGAATCATTACGAGTCCGATCTACATAGTGAAACCCTGTAAACTGTAGACCCTGTACCAAAATACATAAAAATGTGTTACTTCAAGTAGAAAAACGTACTTACTGTGCTTTTAAACATAGACCACACCCCACTATAAAAATATAACTCATAGTCTCAACTGTCTCTATTACAAAGTTTTGATGAAATATTTATACAGAAAGATAAATACAGATGAAACATCAAGATAACGAGTTTTGGATTACATACTTGAATTATGTCTTCTCCTAGGGTTCTTTTGGATGAGATCAGTCCTGTTCTTTACTAGCTAAGGGGAGCTATATCAATATATATTTTAAGGATTTAAATGGTTTATTAAAACTTTTGATAAACAGGTACATTAATAATTGTATCAATATGACATATATATATATATATATATATATATATATATAAAACTAAATCAAATTTCTCTTTATCCATGTGTTGTCTACATTAATCTCAGATTCGGTTATTTACTACTGTATGTGAAGTTGATTTTTTAAGCTCCTCCTTTTAAAAACTTCCACATATGAGAGAAAACATCCCCTCCTCTTCCACCCCTCAGACTTCTCCTTACTCCTCTTCCTTCTTCTTCTACTTCTTAGTTTTACTACTTGGGGCTGAGCTTTCCCAAAGTTCTGGAGTCATGGCTGGACCTTGTGGTCCTCCTAAGCCATCCTCCAGGAGTGTTATATGACAGGCTCTGGCCACCATCAGGGCTCACCCTTCTGTCTCTGCTCCTCTGCATCTAACAGTTCTATCCATCTTGCTACAGTTGACAAGATTCATGTTGCCCCTAGGAACTGTCTGTCACCCACAAGAGTGTCACTCCCTGTGCTCACCAACCTTTCCTGTCAGAGGTCCTGCTGTGCACAGTTCCAGGATATCCCCAGTTCAGTTTTTCAGGCTAACTCCTCAGCCCTGCTTCTTCCTGTCTAGGATTCCCAAGTACAATCTCCCATATCTGTCTGCTAAGCCTGGGAAAACTGACAAAGGGATTCAGAACCTCTGAGAATGTTCAGTGAATCTGAGGACCATAAAGTGGATCTGTTTCATTTATTGGCAGAAAAACCTGCCAACCCTAAAATGTTACAATTATTCTTCCTCCTGGGATGTATAAATACTCTGAGTAAAATTCACAGATGTTGAAAACAGAATTCACCTCATTTACTTTCATGGCACACAATGAAACTTCAGAAATAGTAAAAAGGAAAAAATCCTTAACGGCAATCAGAAAATCTTCCTCAACAATGGTATTTTTGGTTCAAAATTCTCTCTGTCCAGGTCATCAGTTCCTCTTGGTATTTGTCACTCAGGATTCTCTCTATGACAATGGCCTCCTGTCAGGGAAGCCTTTTCTATAGAGTGACATAAGTGAATTATCAGAAATACAGACTGATTACAAGACATTATATGAAAACACATGTCACTGCCAAAATTAAATCCTCTATATGTAAAACACAAGAGAAGTGGTATCCCTTCAGCATAGAGAGTGAAGGCCATTGAAGACTGAAGATGTCAAATTATTACCACCGCATGCTCTATTTTTGCAGACGAAAAAAATAACTAAGCAGTCCTTACCCAAAACTCTTGATGGATTTAAGAAACCACCCACTCTAAATTAAATCCTAGGGCCAGGAAGATAACTCAGCAGCATAAACACCTGCTTAGCCCGACCAAGGTCCTGAGTGTGATCCCTGGTACAAAAATAAATAAATCAATCAATAAATATTTAATCCTACAGCTACAAAGTCAATATTTATTTCACATAAAAATATAAGGAAAATTGAAACAGCTATGAAATCATCTAAGGAAGTTTAAGATGATAGAATACATTTCTCCAAAATCCTCAAGCATAAAAATCATTAGTCTGAAGCTAAAGGGTGCATCTTGTGACTTAACAATCACTATGGAATGTAAAATGAATTTAAGAAAAATATTCCACATCATAGAATATAGGTGTTCTTCGTACCTACAGTCTCTTAGTGAATTGTTTGTTTGTTTTCTTTTTGGATTAGAGACATTTAATAATAACTATAATTACCACTGATGTTTTGTTCATTTCATTTTAATTCACTTTCATGTGAATTCTGACAAATAAGCATGAATTGCTGTATCAAACTTGCTTATGAAGAATTTTATTTAGGTATTGGCTTCAGCAGCATTAGATGGTATATAATTAAAAAGAAAGCATGCCCCCAATCACTTCTAAATCTGAATGAGCAAAATAAACTCCCATACGTCAGCTCTAGAGTTTTCCTGCCACAGCAGCACCCAGCCTTGCCTGAGCCTTATCCAGAGAATGTGAGAGTTGACAACTTTATGCCAGCTGGTCTGTCTGCAGAGGGAGCTTTACGGAGAGAAAAACCAATGGTTCCTTCCAAAGTTTGGTGCTCAAAAGAGATTCTAGCCATTTCTGAAACCGACAGAAAGAATGGCTTTTGGTCTAATTTATGAATAGATTTCATCTGTTTTTCTCCTTTAAAATTTTAGAAGTGTCCAGAGCTAGGATTTAGGAAAAAGAATAAAGCTTGTCCTAGAATATCTAAATATGTCAGCATATTAATCCTTATGCCCATTTTTTCGTTCCCTCCTTCTGTCACCTTCCTAACAAACATCAAGCAAGGATGTGGTTCTTCTCTTGCTCTGATTTTATTAAAAATGAGATCTCAGAGAGAAGAAAAGTGATCACTTACCCTAAAATTTATGAAAGTCTACTGGTTTGCACCCTAACTGTTGCAAATAGTCCATACCATGCTGGAGAGAGGTAAATTATGAGTTTTAAGTGGTGAGAGATCCAGGGCGTCAAGCAAGGAGATTAAGAGAGAAAAACGCAACCTTTCCAGGCACCCTGAAGGCCCCCACAGGGATAGGTGCTGGGCATGGTGCCAGCCCGGATTCCGAGCCTGATATTCCGTAGAAGCACAAGCATGAGCCCCACTGGTCACCACCACTGCTGGAGCACAGCCGGGCTCAAGCAGGAAATGGGTTCCATGTGGTCGCATTTGGAAATCATTATAGGCTTCCCGTTCCCCTCCCCCATGTATGGGTGCTGGCTGGCAGCAGAGTCGGTCGTTCCCGTAGCCGCGTTTGCAACATCCCATCAGTCCTAAATTTCTGCCCGATGTATCGGTGCAGCTACATTAAAGAAAAGAATGAAAAAAAGTTTTGCGAATGTATTGCATTTACATTTACGAACTTGCAAGGCTAAACCTTCTAGACTTTGATTTGTAATATTTTTATGCGCATCAAAGCAGAAGAGATGAGAATTTTTTGTAATCTAGACCTTCTTGCTGAGAAGAATAATATTAGTGAAGCTCTGTGATTTGAGAAAGACTGGATGAATGAAGATATTCTTATCTTTCATTCATAATTTACCTGGCATGTGTACTCTGCCCTGGGAAATTCAGACATGTGATCCGATCCTTGCCCTTCTCATCCTATAAAAGAAGTGGTCTCTGTCACAAGCAGACAATCATCTGATATAAGTACACAAGAGTATCTAAATATGTCAGCATAAAGTATTAATTCATTTTTATGACTTTTAAAGTTATAAAAAAGCTGTGCAAAGACAGAGGCGATAATAAACTGTTCGAAGTGCTTCCTTGCAGGCTGTGTACCGGGGGCCTCAAGGCAGCATCATCCAGTTGGCCGAACCCATGTGGGGAAACTCTTCATTTCAAATTCTGATATACAGCAAGCAGGCACAGGGGCTGGGTGTTCGATGCCCTGGCCGCCCGTGCCAGCCCCATCCCTGGGGAAGTTGGCAATTGAGGCTGGATGTGGTGGCATGTGCCTGTAATCCCAGTCTTGGGAGGCTGTAAAACAGGCAGACTGCTACAAATCCAATCTTGTAGTGAGACCCTGAACACCTTGTAGACCCTTTCCTAAACGACAGAGAAAATAACATAAAAAATATATACATTCGGATATATGGTTTGAATTTTAACTGATGGAACATGTTTTGCAATGGCAGGTTTTTCTTTCAGAGAGTTTGATTGCTTCTTGGCATATTTTTGCATATTTTGTCATTTTAAAAAAATGTCCCCAGGCCATGACAAAGTCACTTCTAATTGAGTAAACTTTCCTCTTCTAATTTAATTGCCTGCTAAACCATGATAACTGAAGTCAGACGATGGCCTAGGCTCTCACGTTGCTACACAAGTTGTGCAATTTCTTAGCAGCACAGCATCTCTTTCTCAATGCACTGATCACTTAGGAAATGATGACAGCAGCCGTGGACTTCTTTGCATTGTTTAAAATGACTCTACTGCTGGTCAAAAATAAAATATATTCTTCCACACATCATCTAAGACTTGTTCTATAAATTTTATTCGAAAACAGCAGTCTTGGCTCACACAAAATTCGGTGGATGCTGGACCTAGAGTTAGCAATATGCACACTGCTTTGTCTCTGTTGCTCATTGATAGACTGCAGACACTGCCCCATATAGCAAGACTAGCATGCTGGCCACCTGTATGCATCTGTGGTTTTGCATGGATCTGCTCTTTCCTTTGTCCTTCCCTCCCTCCCTCCCTGCCTTCCTCCCTCCCTTCCTTCCTTCCTTCCTTCTTTCCTTCCTTCCTCCCTCCCTCCCTCTCTCTCTCCCTCCCTTCCTTCTTTCTTTTTCTTTCTATTTATTTGACACAGGGTCTGCTATGCAGCTCAGACTACTAGTGATCCTCCTGTCTCAGCCTCCCCAGTACTGGGATTTTTTTGTTTTTTCCAGTTCTGTGTCTGTGTGCCACCATGCCCAGGTTAGGTAGCTGGCACCATGCACCCAAGGTTTCAGGGCTAGCACAGCATGCAATACCAGGGATTGAACCTAGGTCCTTGCACTTTCCAGGCAGGTGCTTAGACCACGGAGCTATCTCCTCATCTCTCTTGTGTTCTTTCACTTCCTAAGTAACTCCTGTTCTCTACCAGGAATGTTTCACCAAATTTTCCTATTTAAATATTCCCTGCTCTCTCTTCAGGTTTTCTGGTTGGTTACATCTGTGGTAGCAATGTACATAAAGAAATAAGGATGCTCCTCTCCCCTGTTATGCCTGTCCTATACAGAGACTGCATAGATCTCCCATTGAGTTTAGAGGAGGAGTGTGCAGCTAGTACTGTTAGCACAGCCCCTCAGTTTATGGTGGGATATAGCTCATCTGGAAGAGGGAAGAACCTTATCTTTGTACTTTCAAGATGTACTGAAGGCAGAAACATGTGGTCAAGTGAGGGTGAACAGTGTGAGGATGGGCAGTGAACCAGGCCCACAGCCAATGGGCTGCAGCTGAGGGTAGTATGTGGACAGCCTGGGCCGGAGCTCTTTTGCTTTCTTTTGAAATAGCCTCTGACTAATCTCACAGGATGGGCCTCATCTTTTACTCAATAAGCTGTTGTTTTACTGGCAGGAGGCCCTGCCATGGTGAGATCATGACTCAGGCCTCTAGAACGCAGGACCTTAAGGGTTGATTTGGCTTTCAGATGCCAGGCCCTAGGGACACTTGTGTCTCGTTTATCTTTTTTTTTTTCTTAGTTTTCTACACAAGCACCTATTTCCCAAGATTCTCCACAAAGAAATGGTGTCAAAGAACATGCAGAAGTAGCAACACCCAGGCTGTACCTGGAACACTGAAAGCCCATTAGTTTATTGAGGTCTGATAGACTCACAGCAAGTAGCTTGTCTAAATAATTTCCCAAATGTGTCTGACACTTGGGAGGGGTGCATAATTTTTTGTTTCATTTTCATTTTATTTTGATGAGTAAAAGCAAAGGTAAAAGAAAATAGGAGAAACAAAGACAGTCACAGGGTAACATATATAACAGATGTTACAGATTTTCAAAATAAGAACAGCTAATTAACAATGGTTGTTATATTATCTATTTTTATTATCACATTTGCCCAGATTAACAGATATAGTTATGCAAGATTAGACAAACAATTGAATATTAATGCTGGGTTTCAATAAACTTTAATTCATTCTTATATTTTTACTTTTTAAATTTTATTTCAAAGAGAGTATAACAATAAATGATGAGACATTAGAAATGGTGCACATTTAGAAGGCCAAGATATAAGGTATTCAATATTGCTTCAAGAAAGTGGCATTAGGTAGAATTAATATGGGGAAATATGTTGCAAATGGAAAGCCCAGAGCAATTGATTGGTTCTGCAGAATGTGAGGCAGGAGGCTGGGCACAGAGAGACTATAACTCCTTTGCACACGGTGGATGTCGTAGATCACTTCATAGCAGGCCACTCCTCATGTACTAACAACTATGTGCTTTCAAATTAGGTAGAATAATTACTTTTCTTTGTTTTCCCTAACATGGTGATCTGGGTTTTAGGTTTCTACCAGGTTGTGAGATCAAAGTGTGCCACTTGGTCCCTATCTTTCAAGTTCTGATCAATTAAATGAGTTTCACAGTCACGAGAGTCAAATTGCTAGTGTCTCTGTGACAGGCTAAGGTAGCCACCCAGCACCTAGTCACTCTATACCAAAGCATGTGCATGTCCACAAGCAGGCATGCACACACAACACAGGAGCAAGAAGTCATGCGAGGCTGAATTGCAAGACGAATCTCCAAACGTTAAAGTGTTATTTCATTTTTAAGTAAGTTTTGATGTCTAATACAAACTGGAAAACGATACATATTTTAGAGGACTCTTCTCAAGCTGATAAAATACTGTCTTGAGATGGGTGATTTTTTTTTTTGTAGATTAATGTAATGTTTATATTAAAGATACTCAAACATTTATTTACAAAATTTCATCAGAATAGACATGCAGGATCAAATCGAACAGCCACATGGTGGTATGAATAGATTGGAGGATTTTTCTCTTTCCTCACTCTCTTGTTAATCATTCAGATGTCCCTGCCTTATTCACTTGTAATCCAGAATGAAGACACCGGAAAAGCTGAAAGTTTTCTGGAAGTCTGAAAGTCACATTCCATTTGAATTCAGACTATTACATTGTTTTATTTTCTTTCTTTATTTTTTTTTGTGGTACCAGGGATTGAATTCAGGGCCCTGAACTTGCCAGGTAAGCTTACTCTACTGAGCTATCTCCCCAGGTTCCTTTATCATAGTTTTGATGACTGGCAGACCCAAGGCCCTTAGAAAGCACTGGTAATTTAAAGTTGTTTCTATTTTGTTTTATTTATTTTAACTGACACATAACATCATTAAAAACTACATAGTAATGGGTAACATATAGGATTTTAAAAGTATATACACTGTATAACATTGAATTCAAATTAAATGTATTTTCCTCTTTAAAAATTTGTCATTTTCTTTGTGGTAAAAACCTGCAAGTGCTTTTTCTTCTAGCTCTTTGAAACATTCAGTAGTACACAAATTTAGCTAATACAATGGCTCACCTACTTAAAGTCTTTAGCCAAATCTAAATTTTAACAGCACCAAATGGTGAAGAGCACATAATCGAATCATCAGCTATTGATCACCACCAGTAGGATAATGCTTTCCTATCATGGACTGATCAGGCCCAAAATCTTCTGAACAAGTGGATGTGAAAGCTTAAATAAAAGAGACAAGCTGTAAAAGGATTAATCAGGCTCCAAAAGGATTAAAACCCTGTAGCAGAATTCAAGTTTCTTTGGGGGATTAAAACAAAGAATTTCTCTGGGCAACCCATATGTATTTGGTTTTCAAACAAAGAAAAGAGGAGCTGAGGAAAGTGTGGGAAACTTAGCTGGACCTTGAGAGTCAGTACAAACACTTCCTCAAGTAGTAAATTATGCCATTTAGGAGAACTGTCTTATCTCCAGATTGACAGCTATGACAGGAATGAAACATCTGCACTTGCAGTCTCTATCTAGCTAATCCCAGTTGGAGCCAATCATTCTCAGCTGTATCCTTGTCCTTCCTTCTGAGGCATATAGCATCATGCCCCACTATAGGCTTCAGCCAGGCCTAGAGATTCTTGCAGGTTCACTTAGTCTGAACCCACTGCCTTCTCCAAGCAAGGGGCCTAGATCTGGGACAGATTTAAAGGAAATATATATAGAAAGCTAATTGATAATTTTAATCCTTTTCAGAGACACTTTGTGTAGTCTCCATAAGTTTCCTGATTCCAGAAGCAGAGCCAGGCCCATGGCCTGTCCACCATAGTGGATGAGCACCTGCCCTGTGTGGGATTCTTTGCTTTGTACTGAGCATCCAGGCCATGGGTAGGGTTCTAGAATAAAGAGCTTAAACTATCTTCTGTCCGTTGTGTGTCAGAGAACATAATCTTGAACTTACTGAACAAAGATAATATCTCCATTGTTGTCATTGTCAAGACTTTTCCTACTACTAACTTCTTAAATGTAGATTAACACACACAGAAGGAAGAGTGTGATTCAAAACAACCAACCATACTGATTATTAATGATAATTATTGTCAATAGTCATTATTACCATCACATGAGAACACAAAGTCTCCCTAATATTACAATGCTTGTATAAGCTGATTCCAGGAGGCAGCATGACTGACACTTAAGCTCAGAACTGAAGGTGAATTGGGTTAGGTAGATGACCAGAAAACTTTTTCCTATCTAATTTCTTGCCTAGGCCTTCCTCAGTGCCATTTACATAGAGACATACACAGATTTTGTCCTCGATTAAGGACAAAAAATAAGTTGTCATGTGAACTATGTTAAGAATTTGGGGTAGAAGTCTTGCTGAACACTTTATTCCTATTGAGAATCATTTGGAGAAAGATCCTCAGAAGTAAGAGCCAGAAATAGATGTGTTCCCGCTGAATAAATTATGTTCTTCATAGACACTAGGTATTATAAAATTGATCTTACTTTTTTCTCTGTTTAAAGTGCTAAGAAGCTCAGAACAGTGTTCCCAAGACACCCTCAATAAATTACATTTGCATATGAAATTTACAGCATAGGCAAGCCTTGTTTTATTTTCCTGTTTGGACTTTTTCACCTTTCATTTTAATGTATATCATGTTTCTTTGATGAGCACATATACCAATGTGTCCACAGTGGAACTGAAATAACCAAAGCAAAAGTTTCTCAGAAAAGCCAGCAGGAAGGCTCCGTCATAACTCCTGAAGTCTTACACATCTATCAACATTCTTTTATTCATCTCCTTCTTTCCTCTGCATTTAAATAAGTGAAAATCAGGGTCTCCTCCAGAGAGGCTCGCATTTATTCACATAATAGAAATGTAACAAGATGAGAAAAATTCCCTAATGCCTTTATGGTGGGAATGCAATGCCACATGGTGGAGTACTTAAGAATTTCAAAACTATCATGTTGAGGTTGACTCCTTGCTCCTTTATAGAATCTCTACACAAAAAGTAAGAGCTTTTTGTAATATTTGCTGCAATTTTCTGGAAATAAAGAATGACAACTTGCCAAGCAAGGTCAAAGATTGTTTTCCAAGTATGCCACGTTCCCCATATTGCTGATAAAATGCAAGTTTATCTACCAACAGTGATTTGGGAATGCTTATGTCAGAATAAAAGAACCTATGCCATTTTATTTGATAACCAACTAAGAATATAAGACCAGTATGTGTGTACACATTAAATGTATACATGGTTTCTCACTGAAGCATTGTGATAATAAAGTATAATAAATTGTATTAATCTAATCATCCTTTACAGTGACTACTTAACTAAGCACATCCATAAAATGAAGCTGGAATTTAGCATATACCCATTTACATTATGTGAATTTTGAATCATGGTGATAAATTACACCTACAAATAAGAAAAGGAAAGCAATAAGTCAGTGCCTTCTGCTATAGTTTGGGGTTTTGCAAGAGGAACAATATGGACATGCAATTTATAGAATTATACAATTTACAGAATTATTTTAAATCTTTTCCTCCTCTACCTCATCCTCTTCCTCCTCCTCCTCTTCCTTCTCCTACTCTTCCACTTCTTTCTTCTTCCTCTTTTTTTAGCATTACCAGGCATCAAGCTTGGGATCTTGCACTTGCCAGGCAGGTGCTTATTCTTCTGAACTATATTCCTGGCCCCTAAAATTATTATATAATAGTCACTCAAAGAGTCATGTACAAAAGAATTCTAGGAAATCAGTGTAGGCCTGTTTCATGAATCTGTGCTGAGAAGGTCCAAAATTCAGTGGAGACAGATGTGTCATCAAGATAAAAGATCTGTGGTAGCAAGTTTTTGGTATCTGCACTGAACCAGGAAGTGATGCTCAAAGTAAGAACCAGATCTCTGCTGAAGCTCCTTCAGCCATCCGGAGCAACAGTGAGCTTCTTTGAGATGAAGAAAGCTGAGATCCCATCAAGAAAGCCAACTTAACAAGCTTCCCTAGGAGACTGAACAGTGAACCATCTTCCCCTCCGGAGCCAGTGACCAGAGCTCTCCCAGTAGGGACCAGAGCTCTCCCAGTGTGAAGCATAGCCACTGTAAGCGTTAAGGGCCCAAATTCCTTTGATGATAACAGCTCAGTTCATCAGGAAAGCCAACATTAGAAGCTCCTCCAAGAGAATCAACAGCCCAAGAGAGCCAACAGTTCTCTAACAGCTGCTCTATAATTTTTCTTCTCCAGTTCTGCCTCTTATGTTGCTGGCAACAAACCTCAGATGGGCCTACCATACTCAGCACCACCCCAGTTCCGTTTTGCTGGGTGTTACAAGTTGATCACCAGTGGTCAATCCAGCACCCCCTCTAAGAATAAACAAAGAATGCATACTTATGTAATAAAAACCCTGCTAATATTGACAATGTTATGAATAGGAAACATTTTTCAAAATCTATTTGATAGAATTTAAAATGCTTTTTTGATTAGGATTGCTATCATTTAATCAAAATACAAGTGATAAATAAATACACAGATAGGATTCTCATACTTACTTCCATTCTATTTTCCACCTATACTATAAATAATAACTCTAGTGCTTTTCCTCTACCTTAGTGACAGTTATAACTTATCTGTATTTTTTAAATCTACTTCAGTAGAAGACACATTAGAAGTTATCCCCCATTAATATACTCCCCCTTACTTCAAACATATTCATCCCAGCATCACTGACACATTTATTCATTGGAGCATATTTGTGATATGTAATAAATCCACTCATTTTGTGTACTTGGCACAGGTATGAAATGCATCTTAATTCCTTTTCTATCCCTGTATCCTCCCTACTTAACCCTATTGACATCTCTTGGTCTTCTTTCCATTTGTCAGCTATCTGTCTTTTTATCTTCAATTGTCTATCTTTTATTTTGCTCTCTGATTTATTTATATTCTGGATTTGTAATATAAGAGAACTCATACAATATTTCAATTCATGCATCTGGTTTGTTTCAAAGTGCATCTATTTTCCTACAGTTGACACAAATTTATCCTTGTTTATTCTGTCTTATTCCAGAAAGAATGTCTAGCAACAAAAAGCAAACAATAATGCATGCTGGAAAGCCTGCACTGGAAAAGGAAATGCTCTATATTGTTGGTGAAAATGTTAACTACTACAACTGCTAGGAAGTCAGCATGTGATTCCTCAAAAACCTAAAATTAGAAATTCCATCCTTCTCAGACATTCCCCTTCTAGGAATCTTTTCAAAACATTTAAAGACCTCACATTACAGTGATTTATACATGCATATTTTTGTACAATTATAGATATACCATCCTTCAATTTCCCAATATGCCAGTCTGTAATTTAATTCTGTTCAACTTTGACTTGGTTAATACATATGTGTAGTACATAATGATGCTTATATTTCTATTGTGGTGATGGTCAATTATACAACACATTCCAACTCCTACTTTTCATTAATTCTTATCATTTCTCTCCTATTCCCCTACTTTAATCTGTTGAGTCCCTTCCCCCTTTCAAATTGTGTAGTCTCCTTCTTCCTGTTATCTATTTTTATAGCAGCACAAATCATAATAGGTAAATCATAAAGGGGCCTTTATGTCCATCAATCTCAATGATAAATGGATAAATAAATTGTGATACTTCTACACAATATAATGCTAATAAACTATATAGAATCATAAAACTATATCCATAATATCAGTTTACATAGAGTAACTGCAAGTCAAATGGGAGTTAAAATATGCCTATATGATTAGTAAGAAGCTTTGAGTGTTAAGTTATGTAAATTCTAATATTTCCAATGTAGGAATCATGTGGAAAATTTAAGATTCTTGAATTATAATGACAAATTTGATTTGCAATCTCACTGAGAAAAACATTTTTAAAAATATTCCATTTTCATAAGAAATACTGAAAATAGAATGGAAGAAGGAAACATGCATATTGAAGCTTCCACCCAACGCTATTCTTTTTGAAATAAGTTTTATTGAACTAATATTTAGATAGTACATGATTTATAAACCTAAAATCTAAGATTCAGTAGGTTTACTATATTGATGATGTTGCGCAATTGTGTCTACAATAAAATTTAGATCACTTTTTCTTTCCCAGAACAAAACACTCTACCTACAATCACCTCCCAATCTCTCCTCCTTAAATTTAGACAAGCACTGAGCTACTCTATCTTCATAGATTTTGATATTCTGATTTTTTTCCTTTTCATCATTCTTAAATTTAAAATAGACCATGCTGATAGCAACAATAAAAAGCCTTGACATATCCAAGATAAAAGAAATCCTGCAAAGTAAGCTCTCATGCCATTTTGGAGCATAAATAAAAATCTATAACAGAAGCTGACTTAGAATACAATAACCTATTTTTCCCTCTCGATTTTTTTTTCCTTTTTAACCTTCATATAAGGGAAATCATGTAATGTTGGAGCTTGTGTATTTGATTTATTTCACTTAATACAATGGTCTCAAAATGCATCCATTTTCCTGCAAATGCCTAGAGTTTATCTTTCTTTACAGAACAGTAATATGTCATTCCGTGTAAATGCCACATTCTTTAAATCTATTTTTCTGTTGATGGGCATACAGGCCACTTCCAAGATTTAGCTATTAAAAAAATGTGCTTCTATAAGCATGGGTATGTAGTCTCATACTTTTAACCATTTAGGGTACATAGCTAAGACTTGAATGGCTGGGTCAAATGGAATTTCTCATTGTAGTTTTTTGAAGCAGTTTCATCATAGTTTTATTAGTTTACACTTCCACCAGCAATGAAGCATTTCTTTCTGTCCACAACCTCGTCAGCATGGGTTCTTGTTTGATTTCTTCATCACTCATTGTGTGTCTTTAGAAAATAATATTTAGATAATGCAAAACGATAACCAAGCAGTTTGAGAGTACACAAATAAATTTTAAGAAATCTCTGAACATTTGTCACTAACCTTGACATGTCTGTTTTGAGAGGTAATGATGCTTGAAAAGATTATTTTAGCAATCATGCATTAGGGATAAATTAGGCATAAAGACAACTGAATGTGTGTGTGTGTGTGTGTGTGTGTGTGTGTGTGTGTGTGAGAGAGAGAGAGAGAGAGAGAGAGAGAGAGAGAGAGAGAGAGAGAGAGAGAGAATTTTGCAGAAGGAATCTAAGTGATAGTTTCATTAACCATGAGCAGGAAAAGGAAAGAATGGGGAAAGGAAACTGGGATGCAACCTCACTATTAAAAGGTGGAATCATTCAAGCACAGTTTTGCAGTAATGACAATCAATGGCATGCAACACGCTAATGTCCTTGGGCAGATCAGTCCCTTGGAATCATGGGATCAGGAGAGAATCATTAAAAGCAGAGCCACTATGTGTGCTTGATATGGAAGAATTTGAAATGGAATAAAAGTTCAAGGGAAGTACACAAAATGGGCAGGTAGGGCTGCAGAAATTATTTTCCAACCCAATAGATACATAAGAGAGCTCATTATGGACTACTGGACTACATTGGAATATTTTGCTAAATTCACGCACCTCCAGTATTTAAATGACAATGGAACACCCTTCTCTGACAAAACTCAAAAAAAGGGGATGCAAATGAATGACCATTTTGTATGTGTTTATACAAAGCAGTTAGGATAGATACACAGCTACATTCTCTTAATTCCAGGAATAGAAAGATTTGTTCTAATAGTGTTTGTGGACAGGATATCATATCTGCACCTGATACAATGAATAACCACTAAGACACCAACATGCAATGTATTTATTATTGAAACTGTCCTACTAATTGGTTTTGAAACTCATTATTATTTGTTTCTCAATAAAAGTATTTTAAAAAGAGAGAGAGCTCAAATTAGCGAAGACTTGTGATTAGGCGTGTGATAATACACTTATAACTATACTAACAAAATGTATTGTAGTTCACTGGACTGGCTCCCAGAACACAAAAAGGAACTGATGGAAAAATGTGTGAAATCCAAAATCTGTAATTCAGTTAATATTAATGCTCCTTTGTCCATTTTTAATTTAGTTATGTCAAATGATCATGGAATATGTTAATATTAGAGAAACTGAATAAGTGGCTTATGGAGTTTCTCTGCTTTAACTTTTAGGACTTTTCTGTAAATTTGAAATAATTTCAAAATTGATTTTTATTTTAAAATATCATTTAGAAAAATTCACATTTAGAAAATAATAAAACACACACAAACTCACAGATCCTGCTGGAATACACACATCTGTTTATCAAATAACACATTCTGGATTACAAAATTCTGTTTTTGTAGTTGAATCATTTTTAGTTAAATCTCTGTTGGAGTCTGCCACATTTCACTGAGTAACAACGCTGGGCATGTTCGTGTCCTTTACTCACGACTTGCATCTTCAAGAGTCAGGCAGAACTTTTCTGAGCTTCGAGAATCACACAGCAGTGGTGGCAGCCGGTGTGGGTTGTCTTCAGTGGCCTTCACTTCCACATTGAAGTGTGCATGGCTCTGTGAGCACCATTTTCCTATAGGCACAGCTGTGTAGTCACAACTGGGTGGCTTGTTAAGTTTGGTTGTATCATATAAGGCAGTCCACCTTCAAACTTTTTCTCTTAAGTCCTTTGATCTAGGCTAAGTCAGACACCGTCTGTAAGGACATTCAAATAGCTCTAGGACAGGCCCAGGCACAGAGGAGTGAAGGTCTCTAAGTACTACTTTATATTGATGTCAAGATGACCCCTTGAAAGACAAATGACTGGCCTCTTCTAACCTCCTGTCCCAACCAGATCCAACCAGCTCTTTCTGAGGGATTCCTACCCAGTATCTCCCAATCTTTATACTTCTCAGTTTCTCATAAACAGGAGCCAAAAGACAATGAATCATTGCTGTAAGACATGAATTTTAAAGTAGCTTGTTAAAAATAGATGAGCAGTAGATATTGGCACCAAAATTTCAGTGTCATGTGGGATTGCCATTGAGACTGAGCAGTGGGCAGAAGCTGGAGGTGTAATAGAAAACATTTAAAAACTAGCAGCTTCACAGATAGACTACTAGACTCAGTAGCCTTGACTAACTTGCTATCTAATGCTTAGAGATGATTTGGACCAACTTTGTCTCATCATATGCATGACTCCTATAACTAAAGCCTGCTCAAAGTAAATTTGCCTAGCTACGTATGACTAAACATAAATAATCAATTATAAATTAACCTGCTATCAGCTTTTGTACTTCCTGCATGCAAATTTTATATAAGATTCTGATTTGTAGCAGGACAGTTCTGTGACATTTTTTTCTTGTCTCTTGTTTTCATTTATTACCTTTCTTTTTGAACAAACATTTACTTGAGAGACAGTATGGCAATAATTGGTATGTCATGACAAGCAGTAAGTATTAAAAGACCAGAATGACAGGTATTCCAAACATGAGCCTTCTATTACATATTGCTATCTTCAGTGCAGTTCTTAGTTCACAGATATCAGCATATATAGTTAGTCAGGGTGAGAATCCTACCAATGAACTACAAAAACCTGCTGAATATTCTCAGGATCATTTCTTTAACCGTCTTGTGCATATAAATGTATGGTTTTGCCCTGTCATGTCTCCTTGCTTTTTACTTTGCCCTCTCTTCATTGTCTAATCCTCAAGTTCTCATTTTCCATTTAATTGTGTTATGCTTTTCTATTTGTATTTCTTCTTTTGAGTTCTTATATTAGGAAGACTATACACATGTGGGCCTGACTTATTTCACTTATATCTTCAAGTGGCATCCACTTAAATATAAAGACTTTGAATTTATCATTCTTTATAGTTGAGTTATACTCCATTGTATATACTTCTGTATAAAAATATGTAATTGTGTATTCCTATTTTTAAATATTTTTTTTAATTTTTTCTTCATATTCTGCAGGGACTTAAAGTTTAACATATCAATACTTAATGGAAAATACCTGTTACATATTATGTCTAAGATGTTTGATATTCAGACAGATAGTGAGGTTAAGCTCAATAGCCTATGTTGTAGCATAATAACAATACGCTTCTCTTCTGGAGAACAAAGTACATTTGCAGACCAAAACTAATAGAAAAAGGAGGGCTAGAAGGATAGGCAACATTTTAGCGCTAGCCTTGCAAGGTCAGTGAGGACTCTGGACATAGGAGAACCTGTTCTTTAACATCATGTAAATCAGTTGTGTCTCAAATTTTCTTATCAAAGACATTATGGGGCCACAGAGCAAAGTGATCAATGATGTAGAGTGTGCATAATGAGATTCACATGGAGAGAAAACATTCTCTCAGGTTTGATAAAGAGCAAATTGGTCAAGCAATGACCGTGACTCACCCACATGTCTGACTTTCACAAAGAATCTAGAAAGTGCAGTACAGGGTTTTAGGATAAATTCTGAGGGGATTTGACTGACCTTATCAGATGCAAAAGCTACATTTCTCATTGTATTGGTCTTGCTTTATTTGGTCTTAATCATCCAACAGAAAAGTGTAGGGCAAATTATAAAAAGTAAAACCATGTTGTTATGCTGGACTGTGGAAGGCTCAGGTCAACAACTTCTGATAGTGTCAGTTTTATGGAAAACCCACTGCTATTGTGAACTATGGAACTATATTGGAATATTTTGCTGAATTCACACACCTATAATATTTGGATCACAATGGAATGCACTTCTCTGACAAAGCTAAACAAAAAGAAGGGATACAAATGAATAACCACTTTGTATCTGTATGTTCAGAATAGTTAGAATAGATACAGGGCTCAATTCACTTAATTCAATTAATGGAAAGATTAGTTCCAATAGTGTTTGTTGACAGGATGTCATGTCTGCATCTTGTACAATAAATGACCCCCTAAGATGACAATATGTAATTTATTATTTATTGAAATTGTCCTACTAATCAGTTTTGAGAATGTATCATTGTTATTTGTTTCTCAATACAATTATTAAAACCTGACAATTCTGCTTTACTTTTGCAACTCTTTCCCACCAGTGCACCAGTGTAATCAATTTAGTTATCTTCCTGCTCCTCAGAGTGGAGCATTTCTCACTCGGTTCAGTTCTAGTTCTGAAACAGAGTTAGTTAAGGCAATGCATCAGTGAAATATCAAACTGCTTGGAGGAGGCTGCTGGCAGAAGCTTGGTGGCTCTGAAGAAGCTCTAGAATTTTTGTGTAATTTAAGGAAAATGATAAAAATTAATATCATTTATAAAGTTACACAGCATCAGAAAGTTTAGCAACACAATTCTTATGCAAATTGAAAAACAAAAAAAATTAATTTTTTAACTGGAAAATCTACCAAAATAAATTTCTAGGCCATAGATGGACTAAGTCCTGGTTCCCTCTACCTAGCCATTAAAAAGAAATAAAGAAACCAACCAAACATATACACAAACAAACAGAAAAATATTTTAAGGGGAGGGGGTCATGAAAAAAAATAAACCACAAAAATCCCTGTTTGTTTGTTTATTTTTAATATGAAAACTGGGATTTTTGGTTTTACATTCAAAGCAAAATTGTTTCTCATTTCTAGACTCTCCATGTAGCAAAAGAGCTTGCAATTTTAAAAAGGCTTCAGGCAGAGGTCAGGCTCTGAAGGCCATCTTAAAGCATGGTCCATAGTTGAGATTAAATGTGTCACTGTGAAACCTTTGGTCATGGTCTCAGAAATATGCAAGATGGCACCAGCTATCACTACAGGATAGAGCTATTGACTGCTTCAAAGTGCTATTGTGCACAGGTGTGGCTTTTGGGAGGTCATGCTGACTGAACCAATCAATAGATTAATCTTACTTAAGAGTTCAAAATTGAATGCGCTGTGAGGAGGTGAGGCCTTAGTTATATACATATAAAATTATTAGATTGTCTTCCTTTCTTATATCCCTTTCTTATGTCTGACATTATTGGTTAACAAAGTTGGATAAATGAGGTGATACAAAGAAGATCATGTGGGGTCAGCGAGATAGTTCAATGATCTAAAAGGCTTTACTTAGGCAAGCTTAAGTAAGGCACAGGGAACTGCAGTTTGATCCCTGGCACCAGTCCTGCCCTCAGCTCAATCCATTCGGCGTGTGGTATATATTTTTATTCTCTTAAAATTCAACAGCTTTTGAATCCAAATGACTTGGGGAGGCAGAAAGGCTATCTTGAGCAAAGTGAGGTTTTCTTCTTTGGGACATGAGAAGAAGTCATTTTGGTCATTTAAATGGCTTACAGTGCACGCCCCTGTGAATAGCCTGGTGAAGCATTTGAGTATACAGGTTACTTCCTGGTAAAATCAAGTCCATTGGGCTGGAGATATAGCTCTGTGGCATAAGTTCTTGCCTGGCAAGCACAAGGTTCCGAGTTCCAACTCTGATACAACAGTGCGTTGCTATTTTGTGGTTTAACATTGGCAGACTCACTGTTTCATGGCTTTTTAAAAAACACTAGTAAAATCACAGATTTTTTTGCTATATCACGGAAACTTGCAGTACCATATAGTACACATATGTTGCTAAAATTACATCAGTTCATGAGTGTAAAAATTGGTTAAGAACATTAGAAGTGTATAGGGGCTGGAGGTTCATTCCCTGGGCTTGCTGTGCCTGCAGCGCCCCTGGGACTCGCTGAGACGGCAACTCAAACTGGGCATGGGGCTCATGCTTGTAATCCTAGGTCTTGGGAGACTGTAAATAGGTGGATCACTGTGAGTCTGATCTAGTTGTGAGACCCTAAACATCCTGGAGAAGACCCTTCCCTAAAAATAATAATGTTTTAAAGTGTGGAAAAGGTTTATAATACTGTGGGAAGGGTTTATAAAGCCATATATATGTATATGTATATATATGTATATATATAATATTATATATAATATATAAAATATTATATATAATATATATATAATATATATATTAAAATAAATATAATGTCACCACTTCACTGACTTTTCACTTATCATGGGTTTATCTGGAGTGTAACCTCCGAGATAAGTGAGGGACCACTATACTAAAAGAGAAAAACAGCAACTCCATCCTCCTCCTGGGCTATGAAGAAACTAACTACTGAAGCAGCATAGTGGAAGGCACTCACCTTATCTAACCACAGACGGTCCTGATTGCAAATGCAACATCACCAGAAGGATCATAACTATAATGCTTGAGTTTGAATCTCACGTGATTTTCATCAATAGTTAATAAGTTGTCAAGTCAATGAGTAGCTGGATCATGATCAATATTACCTCTTAAAAAAGTAATTGCTTAGCATTTCAATACCATCTTTTAAAATCCAAAATGCATTAAATTTTTTTTTTTTTATCTAAGGCCCCAAGTCAGCATTTTACAGACAGGCTGAAGTTATACGTGGAAATTCTTAGTGCTTTGTTCCCACCAGAGAGAGTGTTAATAGCGAAAGTGGGAAGATCATCCTCATCTTTAAGAGTGTATCTTTTTTTTCTGGCTCAGGCTACAGAGTATCACTGTTATATTTTATATCTAGATGTCACCTCAAAGCCCCGCTTTTAGATATGGCTGTTTTGGAGGTAGATGAATTTAGAGTTTGTCATTGATCTATGATTCAATGCTCGGATTCAGTGTGCTAGGATTAAGCATGGGTGAGTGCTGTATCAGTCCACTGACTGGATTGGCATTACCTTCATTCCAATAATCTACATAATATAAGGGATAGAAAGATGGAACCATCTTTTATTCTTGTCTATCATCCCTGACCATGAACACTTGCACTATTCCAGGCTACCCTGCCTTGGAGCCAGCTGACTATGGACTGAAACCTCTACAGACTGTGAGCTAAATAAACTTTTCCTCCTCTTTAACTTTGTGTAGTGGCTGATACTATGTCAGCTTGAGGACTGGGCCAGGGAGATAGCACAGTAGAATATGAGTTCAATCCCTGTTTCTGAAAAAATTAAAAAACGACTTGAAAAGTATAGAAGTTTAATTAAATGACTCCGCAGAGAACCAGGATTATTCATGTGTAAACATCTTCATCCTATGCAAGAGAAGGGCAATGGATGCTGGATGAGTTGTGCACCCCCACCCCAGGGGAGCTTGTTTATAATATAATGAGGGGAGAGAGCCTGGCTAGATGCCACAATGACTGCTCTTCCCTTTGCTCTTCTGCTGCCATGAACTTCTGCTCCCTGTCATGTGACACTCTGTCTGAGAGCCACTCAAGTATGGAGTAAAACCTCCACAAACTGTGAGCTAAATAAATCTTTCCTTCCTTAATTTTGTGTGTGAGTATTTTGTCCCAGCAACAAGTGAAAATAACTGAGACACTTTAGGTGTTGGATATTTTGTCCCAGCAATGAGAGAACAGTCATAAGATACTCACTTTACCTGTATGCTTAGGTTCATGGTTTGGAAATACTGACAAAGGCGACTTATCAGAAGTGACAAAAGCAAGTGAGAGGAAAGGTCTCCTCTATGGGTTTGCATGAGCACTATGGCTATGGTTACATGAAACACAGAGCCTTCTTTCACAAAGAACAGTTTTGATCATGCTATTTTGGGGATTTCTAAATACTCAGTCATCCTGTTCTCTGGATGCTCTGTCTCATGGAAGCATCAAGGTGTCATAGAGCTTATTATGGTCTAGAGGCAAGACAGGTATAAGACAATCACACAATGCATTTAAACAAAATCATAATAAATGTTTCAGAGCAAACAATACATAATGTCAGAAAAAAATGACTATGGGAATTCAACCAGAGGAAATGTGCAAGCGAACCCAGTGGGTATATAAGTGTTGGTAGGCCCTATCGAGAGGAAGCATACATAGCAGAGCGAAAATGTAGGAAGCAGGCAGGTGTGAGAGTATTAAGAAGTGAGAGGTAACATTGGGTTTTCAGGAAAAGGGAGAAATGGGTACACCAATAGGATCTGGTGCAAACAGAACAGTGACATATGCAAAAGCTGTCTATAGATATCACTGATTAGTTAATTAGATCATGAAAATGGTTCTTTTATTTTCTGAAGAAGCCAATGACTATAATTAGTGAGGCTGATTGTGTGTCTGTCCTTTTGCTTTTCAATGTTATTTTGGGTGATTTTTTGGAAAATGAGTTGAAGATGCCATCACAGTCCAGGAAGATGAAGGGAGGGAACATCACAGTGAACCAGGCAAACACTGGCTATGGTTCCATCATGACGGTGTTAATGCTTCTGAAGAAAAGTTAACACATCCAGGAACAGGTGAAAAATAAAGCAAGAGAAAGACCAAGGAGGGAAAGGCCATCCTGAGCCCTCTGGCTATTTACAGTAGGTTTTTAGTTTGGTAAGGTACAGAGTGGGCTTAATTCTTATAATTACTGTTAACTTTTTCTGTTTTAAAACTCACCTCCACTGTCATCCTCACCCTTTCTCTGCTCATTCTAGAGATTAAATAGGTGACAAATAAAGCTGGTCAATGAATTAGCTCTGTAAGGTAGTTGTTTAACCTCATTTCTTTGCTTACCAGTCACTCTTTTCACTTTATCCTCTTTTGCCCAAATGTGTGTAGTGTTCCTGGGAGAATACACAGTGTGACCCTCATGTTGCTTCTGCTGGAGGGGGCAGGAAGAGTCAAGGAAGAATCTACCTCTTGTGTCACAGTGCCTTAGAAGGAAGAGGTGGTGGTTGGGTTTTCCTTCAGGCAACCCTTTTTCTGGACAGGTAACTTCATGAACTTGTCTACTTCCCCCTGGTCTGCCTGCTTCCCATTTAGCTTTAGGATACAGTCTCTGATCATGCCTCTGTAGCTTTGATGTTAACAATCCCTTCTCAGTATGCTTCCTTCTTTCATGTTGAAAAGAATGCTGCACACAAGAGGGGAGAGTCACTGTGTGTCTTGCTCCTACATCAATATTTAGCCCACAATCGTGATAATAGATGTAAGCAATCGGAGGCCATTGAAAGGGCTACAGAAACTAAAGTGGCAGCAACTGAAACCATGAAATTAATTAATGAGTAATATAATCCAAAATATGAATCTAAGATGAACCAGTCGATATTGATATTAATTATTGATTATATAAGAAAATAAAACATAGAAAATGTGAAAACCTTTTTGGAGAAGAACTCTAAAAAATTTATTGAGATACTTCATTCCCAAGGAGGAGAACAGAAGTAACTCTGAAAGCAGGGGAACTTGGGAAGCTTCGTTTCAGGCAGGTGATCATGAGTGTTATTGTGGTCAGTGATGGAGACAGGCATTACCTAGGTCTGTCTTGATGTAAGTGGCTGGGGTACTCCAGGAAAGGAGCCTAAGAGTGATAATAACTAGATATAATGTAGTGTGACCAGTGTGGCCCTGGATCAGAAATATAGCACCAGGCAAAACAAAGGAAATCTAAATAGCATATAGACTCTAGTTAGCAGGAACATATCAGCATTATTTTCACAACCTAATGCCATGTGTTACTAATGTCATAAAAGTATAAATAAAGAACCATTTTGTTTGAAAAGAAAAAGAGAAAAAAATGTATATATATATATATATATATATATATATATATATATATATATATATATATATGATAGATAGGATAGATATACAGCTACTCTCTCTTAGTTCAATGAGAAGAAAGCTTTGTACTAATGTTGTTTAGACAACATATCATGGCTGCATCTTGTCCTCTGAATAACTACTATGAAGACAACCATATGCGATGTGTTAATTATTGTAATTATCCTACTAATCTGTTCTAAAACTGTTTCATTGCTATTTTATCCATTTTTTCTCATAAAAGTTAACTTAAAAACATAAAATAAAACAAAGAAAAACAAAAAAAGTGGAGTTAGAGGCAGCTTTATTCTTTCTGGCAACACAAAGTGATGACTTTCATGGGAAGAAACAAGGGAATGTGCAGAAAATATCAGTCCACTTCAAAATTCACGATTGTGGTTTGGGCTTTTCTGGTTATTTATTGTTGCTTCAACCTAATTATCGTGATTGTTTCAATTTCCAAATTATAGTGTGGAATGAGAGAAATACTGAAGTGATTTTCCCCCCACCTGTGAGTCTGTGACGTTCACTTCCTCATTAACTGCCTGCTGTTTATAGGACTCCGAGGCTGAGTTCTTCAGGACAGCCAGGGAAATGCTGTGCAAGCTGACCAAAAGGGGCTGGCTGAGAAGCAATACCTGCATATGTAGTAAAATTTAAACCATTCTCCTTAATGCCTTCTATAACTTTAACTTAGAGAAATATGCACATATTGGTACAACATCCTATTAAATGAGTAATTCAAAATTTACCTTATTATGTCAACTACTTTATCCTCCTAAGAAATCGTATTCACTCAGTTGGGAGTCTACTCTGTTTCAGCAACTGTATAGAAGTTACAAAACATTGTTCTTTGAGATGGATGAATTCTGATTTCTCAGTATCTCAGAGAAAATGAGCAGACACAGACAGAAATCAAAAGGTGTGACTGAGGACAAGCTAGGTCTGCAAATGTCAGCTGACAGCACTTACAGGGACAGAGTTCTGAGTGAACTGTCTGTCCTGCCTGAAGCTGAAGTTTCATGGAATTGGAATCTACTACATGCTCATTTGCTTAGGTGAGGGACAACAATTCAATGTCTAGATAGATTTATCAAAAAATATTGCACATTATCAGTTTTTAAAAGAAATACAGTTATCCTTTGTCATCATTTACATTTTAAACATTGTACACTCTGTAGAGATTGTCTCAACCCTCAGTGGCAAGTGGGCAGTGAGCACTTGAAGAAGTACAGGGAATCAGAGCTCACCTGCCTTGGCCAAGCATTACTAATCTATCCACATGCACTATGACATTTCCCAAGCAGACAGCAGCAGAGATGACACAGAGAACAAAATTCTTGCAGGAATATCCAGGACAAACTGTAGAATTATCTACATCTCAGATTCCATGTTCTCCTGTTGAGTGTGTGTTTAACTCAGGTACCTGAAGTCTCCCTCTCCAATCATAGATTGGAAAATCATAGATCCAATCATCAGATCTCCCTTGGGAAAAAGCAAATTGGGCAAGAATTTTTATTTAGTGGTCTATACACTTTTTGTCCTATTTGACTGCTGTTGTATTCAATTTCCTTGTTGGAAAATTTCTTTACTTATTAACTAATCCTTCAGTAGTGAGAAGTGCAGTGACTTAAATTTTCAATCACTAACATGTAATATCATATCTGGATATAACAGCTAGTAATTTTAAACTAAAACTCTCTTAACTGGCACTCTTTATTGTAAAATACATGGAAGGCAAGCAGGAACAGTAATACATTCCAGCTATGTAACACTAAAGTGAAAAGAGTAATTTATTCTAGAAGCTGTCATTGAGAAAACAACTGAGATTTTGAATCTTAAGGAGCAGTAGAAGCCTCCACAGTACAAGCTTTAGAAGGTAAGAGCTAAGTTTAATTCATCTTATGTTGCCCCAGCCTCTTAATGTGGCCCATGCTTAATAAGTACGTACTGAACCAAATAGCTCGCTAGAGTCAGTTACAGCTGAAAGCAGCCAACTTCTTACTTTTGCTAGAATCAGAACTGAATATTCCAAAGACTGTTAAAGTGTTTGCAAAGCAATGACCTCTTAAATATGTCAGTGAAAGGGCTCAGCTGAATTAAAAATTGTTTACAAATCCGTCACCAAAAAGTCGTTTGTAAAATAGATTTTGCAGAGATGTTAATCCTGTAAATTCTTGCCATCATTTCATCAGATTGAATTGTGCTGGCTGGAACTGCAATCCCAGTCTCGGTTGAATCTGACCGTGCTCATCTAGGACCTCATTCTGACTAGGTGAGGAAGATACTTACCTGGGAATGGTCTCAGTGTGCCTCATCGCCGAAGCCCTCTGCCCTTTAGCCACTAACCAAGATTCAGTGCTGTTCTGAAGTGAGGAAAAACAGATGACAGATATCAAAGATCTGATTCCGTTTTCACCGAAGTCAAACTCATTTCCAATCTACAGCGCCCCACACCCAAAAGGTGTTAGAGCAGAGAAAATTTTAATATTTTTGGAGTCCTTAGAAGTTGGCCCTTTTTAAATCTTTTCAGAATTCATTAAAGAGGACTGCAAGCAGATGCAGGAGCCGGGAGTTCAATCTTCAGGTTTGTGGTGCCGCCCCCCCAACAGGGGCGCACTTAGATGGTAATTGAGACTGGGCATGGTGGCACATGCCTGTAATCCCAGCACTTGGGAGGTTGTAAGCAGGAAAATCACCACGAGTCCAACCTAGTACTGAGACCCTGAACACCCTTTAGGCCCTTCCCTAAAATTTACCAAAAAAAAAAAACCCAAAACTTAGTTCTTTTTTATTTTTTCAGTGTGTACAGTGGATGAATTTTTTGTCAAGAATATTCAATGGTAAACTGCATTAAATATAATATATATATATATATATATATATATATATATATATATTTGGATAATTGTTTCACTAATTTCTACTAGTCTATTGAAATGAATAGTTAAAGCTTGTTTTTTTTTTTTTTTCTGTTTTTTACATTTTTGGGCCACATTTCCATGCTTATTTCTGGTAATCTGAACAACTAATTTGAAGATAACAATATGCAATAGAAAAGTCATTGTTGAATTCTTATCATTTACTAAAACTCTGTATGGTTTCTAATGTTTCTTTCTCCTTTTTAAATTTATTTGTTTATTTATTTGGTACAGGGTCTCGCTATGCAGCTTAGACTCATGGTGAGTTTCCGGTCTCAGCCTACCAGAGTTGGGATTTCAGGAATGCACCCCCTTGCCTGGTTCTGTGGCCAGCACAGCATGTGGTATCTGGGATTGAACTTGGGTCCTTCTGCTTGCTAGGTATGCACTTAGACCACTGAGTCCAAGTTTCTAATGTTTTTCAACTATTTTTATTCTCTTTAAAAAGATTTCTAAATATAATTTTTAAATACAAATAAAATTTTGTTTAAAAATAAATTTGTTATAAACAACACCAGAGAAAGTAAATTTTTCAGTATCACCACTAGTTTGTAGTCCTGGAAATTCTTAGAGAGCTTTGAATTTGCTGAGCTTTGAGTGAGATAAAAAGTTGATGACATAATAAAACAAACTGGTGTAATTACTTTAGAGACCAGATTCTAGTAAAATGAATTCAGAACCTATCAATTTTATTTTCAAGGCTGAATTTCCCGGTAATTACCCCAAAACTAAACTTCTCACCAAACTGTATTTTAGGAAGAGATATTTGCTCATTAGTAGAGCATATGTATATTAATTCATTCATTTTTTATAGCCATAATGATGGAAAATAATAATGAAGAATATTAGCTTCACTTTACCAAGAGAAATTTAAGTTAAAATTTATACTATTAGCAAAGATATAATATGCCCTTACCTTTGTCATTTCCTAAAAAATATCACTTTGCTTTTATTAACTCAAAAATTTAAGTGTTCTGCAATTTGTAAATAGGCAGCATAACCACAACATAAAATTAGATATTTCCACTTATTTCACCGGAAAAGCACTTTAGCCAGTAGATACTGCATATCATATCTTCACAGTCAAGACTATTTTTATGGGGAGTGAAGGATTTTTCTCCTTTTTAGATCCCAAGAATAAAAATATTCCATTGGAATCTGAAAGAAGAAAAACTACAGCATTCAACTTAACCGTATCCCTCATTTAAAGTCACCAAGTACTATTTCATTCTGGGTCTATCCTACCCACACGAGAACTCATACTGACTATCTTATAACTCTTAATATCATCATGATAACTAATATAACGATGATTCTTTCCTGCTTGTGGGAAAGCATTAATGTGGGAATTGGGCAAGGTTACTTTGAGTTTTTACTTTATTGTTAACAGAAACTAATTTTACTCACTTTGCAGTTTCTCTGGTGATGTCATTATCATTATCGTCATTATCATCATCATCCTCATCACCATCATCATCATTATCATTATTTTATAATTTGTACCAAGCACCTAAAATAGATTCCATCACATGGAAAGGAAAACCTGCAGTGGTTGCCATTACTGTATCAGCTCTCGATCTGTCTTCTATCATCATTATGCGTAACTCATCAGTGTCTTCTGTTTCCTATGGAGCCTCAAATGCAATCAAGAATATAAGAGGAATTTGATAATGGTGATTCAATACCTATATTCATATGTTGATTAATTAACTGTCAAGAATGAAGAGTGAGGAAGAAAAATCACCAGAGAAGCCTTTGGCAGAATCTTCAGTCTCTATTTCATCTAACAAATTCTTCTGTCTCCCCTGGGTTGACACTTAGCCTCCTTGCACATAGAATAATCCTTAGTTGATCATGGATGACTCAGACAGACAAGAGAGATCACAGAATCTACACCAGACAGCGATATGCTGTCAGCCTCAAAGATGTAAAACAAAAGCTGATTTCAGAAGAGTAGTTAGAGATACACACTCAATGCTAAATGTGCTCAGATTTAGTTCAAATTATTCTCAAGCACATTTTCATTTTAGAGCTAGTCACTCATAACTGGTATGTCAAAAGAGAGGAAAGGAGAGTGGTTGTGCACAGTAGGTAGGCACATGAATTTCAGAAGGAGGCCTACTATGTGCCAAAGCAACAAAGAGAAGTAGCCACATATCAGGACATCTGACCAATGTGGTGACTGACCCTGGATGGAGGGAGAAAAATGGTGTCATTCTTGTCATTTTTTTACCATGTTACCTATAGGGACAGCAGACTAGAGACAGAAAAGTGCCCACTCATGTCTTACCACTGTCCTCACAAAGCTTCCATGCCAAGTGCCTTCATTTGTTACAGCCTAGAAACATTCTACATGGGAGATGCTTCCACTGCCCAAAGCAACTTTTGAAAGCCTGTTGTTACAACAGAAGAATGAGGGATTTGGATCAGCATTGACACCAGATCCATGGCGTTCACCTCAGTGCACTGGAGCAGTTCTGCAGACGGAGAGGTGCTAAAGACTCAGAACCACTGGACACCCACAGCAGCCTCCCAACAAACAAATGTCATTGGTGTGGGTTTATATTGAAATAAAATACTTCTCCTCAGTAGATTAAGCATGGAAGAACTGTCTCAGCTGAATCTGAAAGGAGTGGGAAGTCAGAGTGAC
This sequence comes from Ctenomys sociabilis, assembly GCA_004027165.1. Lineage (NCBI taxonomy): Eukaryota > Metazoa > Chordata > Mammalia > Rodentia > Ctenomyidae > Ctenomys > Ctenomys sociabilis. Next base: position 43,049 of record PVKA01004726.1, on the reverse strand, counting down.
AGTTTTGTCATTTGACTGTCTTATGGGATTTTTCATTAATCCAGGAAACTTATCTATCCAGGTAATGATTTAAAAGTTCCTACAATCCAATCCTCATTTCTCACAATGGGCTAACAATATCTGAGCCCTTGATTCCTCTTTATAGGATCTATGTAAATTACTTAGGATGCTGGTAATCCTGGCACTCAGCAGGTTGAGGCATAAGGATAGCCACAGACTGGATGACACAGTGATTTCAAAGCTACCCTAGAATTCTCAAAGAAAAACAAACAAAATGCATGCAGTTTGACACGTTAAAATATAGTAACAAGGAAACTGGTAAAAAAAAAAAAAAAAAAAAAAAACGACAGACATACTGCATAGTGCTCTTCCAGGACTCGTACCTTGGGTGACCCCCCCCCCAGTTGAGTGTGACAGAAGTTGTGACCTGGGGTGGGGCAAATCTAAAAGAGACAGATTTCAGCACCTGTGCAGTTACTTTTCTCCATTGACGAGAGCTCTCCCTCCCTGGAGGCAGAAGACTGAACAGCAGAGGCCTGTCTTTCATAAGAAGAAAACAGGTCCCCCAGTGATCCCTGTTTTTAATATATTACTAAATACAGATACTCTAAGTCAGTTTAGAAGACTGGGGACAAGACAATGGCACTTGTCTTATTTCATAGAACAATGATAAGCTGGGTAATAAGGGATGTTGTAAGGAATTTGTTCAAAATAAATTATGCATAGTGAGTCACCTAGTGATGGTATTGGCATTTCTTAGTTAAAACCCTGCAGTTGACCATTCAGTGCAGAGTAGCAGTTCTGTTTCTTAAAAACACAGACAATTGTGCACAGACTACTGAGGTGCATCTGGGAGAAAGACCAGCCCCATGCTAAGAAAACATGGGGCTCCTACTATAGCCTCCTCTGGCCTGGATCACTGGAAAGCCACAAGGTCACCTTGCAGGGAGAAAACAACCTTTGCTGCCCCTGGACCCAGAAATTTTCACAGGCCAGGACACCAGGGACTCACACCTCTTAAGGGAACAGTACCTTCAAGCCCATCCCTTCCCTCAGTCTTTGAACCAATGGAGTATTCTTGAATATCTCCCTAGGATGAAGTTATGACAGCAGTCTGGGTGGAAGGAAAGGTTTGTATGGTTATCTGAGACTAACTCTGCTTTTTTGTTTGCCTAGTGGGTAGATTGGATAGGAGTATGAGGTCATGGAAGGACTTAGACTCCCCAGCCATCTGCATTACCAGCTCCCTTCTGGCTCTCACATTCTAGCTGAGATGCAGATGGCTTGTCCACTCAGAAAAGTGAGAATTTCAGAGAATTGGTACTTCCAAAAAGCAGAAATAATAACAATGAGGGTGTGCAGGAACACATACATGGTGAGGTAGTCTGTAGAACTCTCTCTGTATTTTGTAGAATTGTCTCCCTAAAACAGCCGTCCTGGGGTCCAACCTGCAGTTGAAAAGACCATGGGCTATTGAAGGTCCTGGAGGCCTCCTATGGCATGAGCAGACACATGGCTCCTCAGTAAAATTGAAAGGGAAGCCACTCTCCCCAACTCATTCCTGGAAGTAAGCATTATTTGGATGCCAAAATCAAACAAAGAGCCAACCAAAAGAGAACTACAAGCCAACTCCCTAATGAATGTAGATGCAAAAATCCTAATAAAATGCAAGCAAACAGAACACAGCAAACCATCAAGGAGATTATACATGATGACCAAGTGGGATTCTTCCCAGGAGTACAGGGATGCTGCAATATACAGAAATCCATAAATCTACTACAACACATCAACAGAGCCAAAGGCAAAAAACACAGTCATCTCAATAGAGGCAGAAAAGCTTTTGACAAAGTCCAACACTCATTCATGGTAAAATCCCTACAGAAAATTGTAATAGATGGTCTTTATGTCAATCAGATAAAAGCCATGTATGAGAAACCAACAGCTAACATCATTCTAAATGAAAAAAAAAAAAAAAAAGTCAAAGCCTTCACTTTAAAATCAGGAACAAGACAAAAATGTCCACTGTCACACTTTTGTTCAAGATAGTTCTAGAAACAGCATCCAGATCTATTAGACAGGAGATATAGAAGGAGTAATGATTGAAAGGAATAAATTATCAGTGTTTGAAGATGACATGATAGTCTAAATAAAAGACCCCAAAACTCCACTAAAAACTTTGTCAATATAATTACCAAATTCAGAATTATAGCAGAAAACAAAATCAGCACTCAAAATTATATAACATTTTTGTACACAAACAACAAATAAATCAAGAAAGAAATTAGAGAAACCACACCTTTCACAGTAACAGTAAAACATGAGAAATAATGAAGATTCAGTCTAATGAAGAAAGTAAATGTCTATGCAGTGAAAACTGCAGAACTCTGAAATAAGAGAACAAAGATGACTTGCAAAAGCAAAACAAAACAAAAATATTCCTTTCTCAGAGAAAGGCAGAACCAACCTTGTGAAAATAGACATACTTCATATTCTCAAAATTGTTATAGAGACGCAGTGCAATCCTTATTAGAATACAATTAGTATATCTCACAGACCTAGAAAAGACATTCCTAAAATTCACCTGGAACTGGAAGAAACCTAGAATATCAAAAAAAAAAAAAAAAAAAAATGCTGGATAAAAAGGCAAAGCTTACGGCATCACAATACCTGCATCTAAATTACACTGTAGAGCTACTATGAAAAAATCAGCATAGCATCAGCATAAAGACAGACCTGAGGACCACTGCAACAGATTAGAAGTTGTAGACACACTACAAACACTTTCAGCCGCCTTATCTTTGACAATGGGGCCAAACATATTCACTGAAAGAAATAAAGCCTCTTTAATAAATAGTGATGGAAAAACTGGATTTCCACATGCCCAAGGCTAAAACTAGGCCCATGCCTATCACCATGCACTATACTAAAGTCCTAATGGATTAGACATCTAAACATTAAAACAGAGGAGAAAGTGTATAGGAATCGTGAATCATAGGGGTAAGGTGAAGTTTTATGTATAAAAGCCAGTCTGCACTGGGAAAACTTCAGTCAACAGCCAGCACTTCACCTTTTTGAAAAGTTTCTGCTTGTCAAATGAAATGACTAACAGAGCAAAAAGAAAACTCACAACTTGAGAAAAAGTTTAGCCATCTTTTCTTCAAAGGATTTCTCTCTAGAATCTATAAAGAATTTTTTAAAAAATTAGGCTCCCAGAATTCAAACTCCACATCAAAACTGGGACTCAGAATTGAATACACAATTCTTAGATAAAAAAATAAAAATGGTAAACAGATATAGGAAAGAATGTTCAACATCATTGGTCATATGAGAAATGCAGATTAAAACAATATTGAGGTTTCTTCTCACCCCAGAAAGAGTGACTATCATCAGGAAATCAACTAATAACAAATGCTGGACTGGCTGTGGGGAAGAAGGAAGTCTTCTCCACTGTTGGTGGAAGTGTAGACAGGTGCAATCACTATGGAAATCAGTGTGGAGAATCCTCAAAAAATTAGAAATAGAGGTCTGATTTGACCTAGCTATTCCCACTGTGAACATTTTTCCAGAAATAGTGAATACATAAAGAACAGTGGTATATGTGATTCTAGGTAAATCTTAGAGATGACCAAAATGCCCATCAACTGAGGAATAGATAAAAAGAGATATAATGTTTTATAGATCCTTTTAAAAACACATTTCATTGCTAATAATTTATTATGAATAATCTTTATACAGAAATAATACGATATAAATTACAAAAGTTATATTTTGGGATAAAGTTTTATATAATGAACACAGAAGTGAAGCTTCAAAAAATAAAACTTCATGTGATACTTTGATATAAGTTTTCTAAGCTCACTTTTTGCAAATACACTGTCATCAAAATGTACATTTAGCAACTTTATTTTTTATGCAATTGAAAGAAATATCACTTCTTCTTGTATATGTAAAACTGCACATATTTTTGAAGCGTTCTAGCGTTGGATAGAATCTTTTCTGCTGATTGAAATGTTCCAAAATAGTATAGGTTGTGAGAACGTCAAGGTAAGTAGCTGATAATTTTGAAGTATACGTTTTACTCCCTTAAAGATACAGTTCCTGCTGAACAATTTTTGGAAAAGATGGATCTCTTTATCCACATAAGCTTTGTCTATGTCTGCATTTAATTTAAAACATAAATCTATACAATTGTGTTTTTGTGATTCTCTGGCATGTACTGCAAAATGGGAGTAGGAGGAGAAATCAAAATGGACTCACTAGTGGTAACCTGCACGGCTTTATCCTTGATAACAGTATAATTAATTTTGAAATTATCTTCATCTCTAATAGTTAATGTAAAGCTTCATACACATCTAGTGTTCTTACTATCAAATATGATGGTATTTGATTTTGATGTCCATTGCTAAGCCTATGCTGTTTACTCTGCTGTTTTCCAGCACTGTCCAAACAACACACTGTGACTCTGTGATACTCCCTGGTGACCACTCATCTTAGTCCCTTTCTCATTGCCGGGACAAAACATGGGGTAATCGCAAGTTAAAGGAGGAAAGGTTTAGCTCAAAGCATAGTTTGTACGGGTTTCAGTTCATGAATGGGCGTGGTGGGGGAGAAACACTGCAGGAGCTGCTGACAGAAATAAGTAAGCACCCAAGAAAAGATGTGGGATACGCCACACACACAGCGACCACCTCCTCCCACCACACTTCACCTCTTAGCATGGCACCTAGCTATAAGCCCTTCAGTGTATTAACTGAATACCACACAATCATGATACAGACACCTTCCAAAGGCACTGCCTGTGACCCCATGAGAGTTTGGGGAACATCTAGATGCAAGCTATAACATGCCTGATATGCTTGACCACTATGTCCAGACTTGTGCCTTTATTTCGCAATCATTTACTACATAAAATTATTTACTTCTAAAAACATTGACAATGTCTTTGTGAAAATATTCCACTGGAGGTCCTGAAATATCTGCCTGCTGGCTCAGGCTGGAGAATGATGCTTGTGTCGTCCTGGCTCAGCAGGGCCTCTGGGAGAGGGGCACTACAGAGCTCAGCCCTGCCCCCTTCTCTGCTCCAGCTGCCTCTGTCATTAATGTTATTGCTTCTGCCACCACCATAGGCATCTACAAGGACACTTTGTTCTTATCCAGCTAACTGGCACTGTTCTTTCTCTTTATAAGCACTCTGGAGTTAGCGGAGTGTCTGCAGTGGTTTTTGTCCCACAGTCACTCAAGTGACTGTGAGGCTCTCCCCTCTCAGGGGATAAGCTGGGGCTCTCAGGAATCTGGCAGTGAAGGCCATCTCTGCTCCACCGTTGTCCTGAGCAGGAACAAAACCCACTCCATTGGTTCACCTTCCTCCATTCCACCGTGGATGAAAAGTACTATTGGAAGCTCATTATCCTCCCAGATTTTCTCCTCCAGAGTAGCCAGGAGGTTCATTTGTCATGATGCACACAGGCAGGAGCCCCTGTCCTCCTGTCTTCTTTCTGATCCTTGCATCTCATGCCTCCAGCACACGCAGCTTCACTGCTTCTTGCCAGACTGTGGTCCTTCTGCACCGCATATGCTGCTGATGCTGCGTGTCCTGCTTCCCAGGTAGCAGCTGCCCCCACCGTGCCCCAGCAGACCCTGAGGATCCAGTCTGAAGTCTGCCCCTCTGGGAAATCTTTTCTCAACCCGCTTGTTGCTTCATCTTCTGTCTCATATACTGGGTGCAATGTCTTAGGCCAGGGGCCACACGTACTGCAATTTATTTACTCAGACACCTCCCACATTCCAAGCAGCCTCCAACTCTATAGTAAGTTTGGCAAAAAATAGAGCAGTCTCACTTTTTATCCCAGATTTTCTTGGCCTGTGACCAATCTTATACAGACTTTCTTCTTTTCCATCATGTCTTGACATAATATATTCCCTACTCTGTTATTTTTGCACCCATAATTAGCAGCAACACTCATTTCTTGTCTTCTATTTTCATTGTCGCCATAAACTAGTGTTGCATATTTAGATTTAGGAGGACTTCAGATTTAGTCTCTGCAAAAACACATTTCAAAATAACACTGAAAACCTAAGAAAAAATACAAACCCAAGTTTCAGCAGGGTAATAAAAAGGCACTCAGTAGTAGAGAACATTCTTGGGGCCAGGGAGATGGCTCATTGAATAAGCACTTCCCTGGCAAGTGCAAGTGCCTGAGTTCAATCCCCAGTTCTGCCTCAAAAAAGAACATTCTCAAAAAATTAAAAATTAGAAAAAAAATAAAAATTGAACGTTACAAGGGCCAGTAATCACACTCCTACATATATGTCCAAAGGAGACATCTGCGATTCTATGCTTAGGGAAATTTGCAACCCAGCACTAGAAGCTCTGTAAGGATCTATCAGCTGATGTGCAAAGAGTGTTTGGTACATAAACACAATGAAATACGACTCTGCCATACAAAAGATTAAATCCTGTCATTCAGTTGAAACTTAGAACAAAGATCATTACTCAGTGAATTAAGCCAGGCACAGAAAGACAAGCCCTGCAATTACCTCATTCATACGCTCATATGAAGAATCTAAAGGAGTTGGTCCCAGGGTGCAGGGAGGACACAGAATGGAGAGGTTACCAGGGACAGAGGGATTGGTAGGGGTGTTTGGGGAAGGTTATTGGACATGTGCTAAAGTTATAGCTGATAAAAGTCCTGATACTTTATTGCATTTAAGGTTATTATAGACAACAACAATGTATATTTTAAAAATCTGGAAGCAAGCAGTTTTAATGTTTTCATCTAAGAGAAGGGAAAAAAATAAGGGGGTAGTGATGCTTAATCTGATTTGGATGTTACAAAATGCATATATGAATTCAAACTTCACAAGCTAACCCATTCATATGTGTAATTTGGTGTCAATTAAAGAGGGAAAGAACTGACTGCTAATTCTACAAAATAGACCAGTGCAGATGAGCAGGCACCGAGTGCAGAGAGAAAAAGAGGGCCCAGCCAGAAAGCAAACTGAGCTGCAGGCTCCACCAGCACCCTGGCCACTGAGTAGGCGCTGGATGAGGGAGTCTGGGCTTCAAAGTATTATTTAGAAAACAAAAGAAGTAGGAAATCATTAAGTGATTAAATATAAAAAGAGGAGAGGAAAGGATAAGTGCTATTTGCTTTTATATCTGAGGATTAGTCCTAATCCAGTATGACTTGTGATCTTAAGATACATATTTCGGACACAGAAGAAATGATTTGCAATGAGTACAGTTTAAATACAATATTAACAATAAACTGATCAGCTGTTGCTGAACGTTAAATATCTTTGGGGTTATAAAATAGCCTAAAATTAGATTTTTATTGTGTTTATATAATTTGGCATTTTTAACAGCAAATAAATGTGTATTTTAAATGACTGAACTGTATGTCAGCACAGGTATTCCAATAATCTTTGTAAAATAACAAGATAAAAACAAAAAAATTCAGAACTCTGAAAATCATTTTTCATTTTTATTAGTTTTATTATTGAGAATTTAAGAAGAGGAGCCTAACTCTGAAAATAAGATACAAACACAATAAGATGCTAGTTTCCTTACCATTTTCTCAAATGAACTGCATTGTACTAGCTCCAGGAAACATTCCAAGTCAATAAGGTCATAGTCATAAATCTATAGTGGGATATTTTAATAAATTCCTCCCTGAATTCTTTCTCTAGCTAGAAAAGAACAACAACAACAAAAAAAAGGAGGACTTGACAATATAGAGATTAAGAATGTAAAAGTATGTACAAGCTGTCACTGAGAAGACACATTCCAGACTTGGTCCTAAAATGTTTCCTAGGTCACACAGAGAGAAAATTTTCTCTTAGGCTTTCACAAAGAGTGAATTGGTCAAGCAATGGCAGTGACTCCTCCACATGGCTGACACCTACAAAGGATCTACAAAGTAAGGTACCCATTGTTATAGGATAAACCCTGAGGGAACTTGTCTTACCTCATCAGATACAAAAGTTACAGTTTTTGTTAGATAGGTCTTGCTTTATCTCAGTTTTCACCATCCAGCAGAAAAGTATAAAATATGAGGTATATAAAACAAAGCCATAATAATATGCTGAGCTGTAAATGGTTCTAGTCACAACTTCTTCAGATAATCCACTACTATTGTGGACTGCCGGACTGTTGTTAGATTGTTTCACTGAATTCAAGCACCTATAATTATTGAATGACAATAGAATACCCATCTCTGATAGGAGTAAACAAAAAAAGGGGGATACAAATGAAGGATCATTCTGTATTTGCATATACAGTACAGTTAGGATAAATATGCAGTACTTTCATGTAATTCTATGAGATAAAAGACTTGCACTAATAGCGTTTGGACAGGATATCCTGACTGCTTCTTGTACTATGGATAACTACTAGGAAGATAACAATGTGAAAAGTATTAATTATTGAAACTGTACTATAATTCAGCTTTAAAAACAATACAGATATGCAGCTACATTCTCATAATTCAATGAATAGAGGCATCTGCTCTAATAATAGTATTTGTAAATACAATATCATGTCTAGACACCTTGTACAACAAATAACCACTATGAAAACAATATGCAATGTATTAATTATTGAATCTGTTCTACTAATTTGATTTGAAACTGTCTCATTGCTACTTGTTCTTCAATAAAATTATGGAAAAATAATAAAATAAAATGTTTCCTAGGCTCTTTAAAAAGGATACATCCCGTATGCTACAAACCTAGAGCAGTATCGTAGCCCCTTCTTCCTGCTGAGGGTGCCCACTGGTTTAGGTCAGAACTCTCTCGTCGCTATGTTCTCTCTCCTCTCACAATGGAATCTGTTTTTGAATTATCTCCCACATTGCCTTCCCTGCAGGATCAACATGATTACCTTTAAGATCTGACAAGGGGATCGATAGAGAACATTTCTTATTCTGCATAGGTGGGTCATGGCAGTGTCTCCTTGTGGGCTATGTTCAAATCCTTGGTCTTTTCTCTCTACCCTGTTCCCTTGCTCTGTTTCTTATTCACCACGAGCTAAGCCATTTCTCTCTACCACAACCTTCTGCCATCTCATTTCTTCCTCGGAGACAATCGCCCATGGACTGAAGTCTCTAAAGCCATGAACTAAACTGAAGCTCATGTCTTTTAGTTATAGGCATCAAGTGCTGTGTCCCAGCAGCAGAAAGGCCAAGCAATGTCACAGGCATCACCCAACTTCTCAGTAATTTTATATATGTCTTCCATTGACTAAGTGCCTCTCATGGTGGACAGTGCTGTTTGCAAACCTGACATCCTCCAGAGCCCCTTACACTGGCAGATACCTTAGTCCTGAGCTACTAAACAATCTGTTGCTTACTGTGAATTTCACACAAAAGCATCTCCTTCCTTGTTTCTCTTCCTATCTTTCTGGCAAAATTTGTTCTCATAGTTATAATCCTAAAATCTGAACTTTTTAACAAAGACCTGCTTGGCTCGCTGGGCCTACTGAAGACCCTATTGAAGTCACTAATCCTGGAAAAACCACAAGAACCTTAGCTCATTGCATCATTGCATCAACGAATAAGATCTCGGATAAAAAGAGGACAATGGCTCAGTATTTAGTGGGAAGAATAATAAGATTAAAAAGCCCCGGAATTCCAGGAAGAAACTGTAAATATAAAGTTTTCGATGTGAAATCTTCATTTTTTTTTTCATTTCAGTATTATATACGTAAGCAAAGCATATGAACTTGTTTTAAACAGGTGGCTCTGTGGGCCTGAACATAGTTGGTTACTTATCATGGTAAATTTAAAGGAAACTGAGTTCAAAGATATCTAGTTAGTCTGCATTTGTAAATTCAGCCCAGGGAGGGGCTGTCAACTAACTTAGCATTTCCCTCACAACAAGTGTTTTACTGGGAGAAAGGATTCTTATTTGTCCTTTCTTACCTTCACTTTGTACCCTTTCTCTTCTGTTTGCTTCCATATTTCTAAGCTTAACAAGCTGTGTGGTTGGAATTAGCTCTTGACTAGGTGTATATGTCATTAGTTTTGAATCTAACTCAATCTTAGGACTGTACAGCCCCTTACTGACTATCTGTTCCTCAGCTAACTAATTTTTATATTTTTTAAATTTTCACATCATAGTATATGATAGCAGCTCTAGACAGTAGGGCAAAGGACATAAAAGGCCATCATATAAGAGTTGTGTTGTTACTTTATTATTTTTTAAATGTATTTAGTTGTTATAGGGTCTCACTATGCATCTTGGACTCATGATGATCCTCCTGCTTTCAGCCTCCCCATTGCTCAGATTATAGGCATGCTCCACTGTGCCTGGACTCTGGCAGGCTCAGCCACTCCGGGGACAGGGCTGGTGTGTCATGTGATGCCTTGGATTGAATTGCGGTCCCTGTACTTGCCTAAGCTTGCTTAAGCAGGCACTTTAGTCCACTGAGTTATCTCCTTGGCCCCTATCGTGTTATATTATGTTGCACTAAAACATCAAATTCCATCAAGCATCTTTTAAGACACAATTGATTATAAGATTGCCATCATTTGAAATGTCAAAATGTTATGAATATATCATAAGCATCTAAGGAAAAAGCATTCTAGTGCCCATACTCATTAATGATGGCATATTGATCATGTAAATAAGGGGTGTTACTATGGACATTCTATGATGTTTGAAGTGTTCAACAAGTGACTTATTAGCATAGCATTCTGTGCAATTGGACACCAGGATAAATATTAAAAATTTACAAAGCAGCTGAACGACAGTTAAGCCGGGCTAATGCCTGCCTGATTGATCTCAGAATTAGCTGAAGCAGCTACCTAAAAGTCTATATTTCTATAATATAAAATTTGATTTCACCCATTAAAATAGCAATGGGTCTGCCAAAATAAATGGAAAAAGTGTGTGTGTGTGCATACCTGTACATGCATGAACACAGGCCTGTCATCTGCAGTGAAAGAAACATATGGTAATTGTAACAGTTGGAGAATGGGACATAAAAATGATTTTTAGCAAAAAGTTGGTCTGAGAACAGTGCGTGTGCTAGGAATACATCAGGGAAATTAAGTATTTGGTGTCAAACTTTTCAATAAGGAATGACAATATGACTTTTTTATACTTCTGAAAGTGGTTGTCTGAGTATGAGAAATGTTTATAGGAAAATGAGGAACTAGTGCAATAAATTATCTTATACTTCTATAACAAAGCATTAATGGGTAATTTAAAATACTGTAAAATGTTCTGTAATGTATAGAGAAATGTTCATCTTATGATAGCGAGTGGAAAAAATGCAAACTGTGCATAATATTCAAATTTAAAATATAAAACTTTCATACATCCATAAAGAGGAAAGTAAAATGTCTATAAAATATCAATGTTTGTTATTTATACTTAGAGGAGTTTCTTTAATTTTTCTTCTCTTTGTCTTAAACCTATAAAATATTTAGTATATATTCTTGAAATTTTGAAAATGAATCAGTCTCCTAATGAGACACATTAGCAACGCTCCATAAATGATGAAGACGCAGCCAACAAGATTAATATGCAAAAGTAAATCAGTGTTTATGGCTCATTTGCCACTTTAATTTAAAAAAAGGAAAGAGCTGCTTATTTGAAATAATGGAGTGAGATAGAAATTATAAATAAAATTATTTAAATGTGCCCTAAAAATCTAGTTCTTCTAGTTTTAATTTTGGGACCCTATTAGGAATAAATAGCAATTTTTGGGTTGTTTAGGTTTTGCTTCATGTTTTATATTTTGAGATTTATATTTTATCCTACCTACCAATTTGATTTATCATGGGATTTTTGGACAAATTACATACAAAACACTTTATAACATAGGAAGTTTTCATATATAGTTAATATATGGAAAGATGCTCATCTTGTATTTGTAAATCAACTAAGAAACCATTTCTCATCACAACTCGGGAAAACTTTTAAGGATCTGATGATATTAATCATTGATAGACATGCAGAGAAATGCCAGGAAGAGTGTAAATTGGAATAACCACTGAGGCAAACTGTGTGTGTGTGTGTAATATATATATATATATATATATATATATATATTACATATATGTACAAATTTGCATTCAAAAGAAATATCCATTGAGAGAGATTATAATGTTTTACAAACTCAAAAGAGAAACCAACTGAATGCCTATTGAGGTATTATTAGTATAATTTTATAGAGCAATGCCATAATGTAGTTAAAATAAACTAAGCAGTTCTCAGGGTATCATCAAAAATAGATCATCACCATACCATTTGAATACAGTGGATAACAGATTTGCAGTGAAAGATGACCGAGTGGTCTAGAAGAGAAATGACAGAGGAGGAAGCTGTCAGAAAAGCCCTTATAAGATTGATTGACTGCAGGAATATAGTTCCCAGACTGCTCAGCACTGCTCATTACCCTGCACAGTGAGTGAATTTTGCTCCACTGTAAGGGATGCATCTCTAAACTTCCAAAACTGAATATAAAAAAGGGTAAATTCAACAAGCTCCCGAGAAGTTAACAGTTTGTGTATAGAGGACTGAGAAAGTATAGAAAATACAGAAAACAATGTTTTCCAGATTCTGAGGAAAACCTCTTTCACCTTAAAATTCTAAAGTTGATCAAATTATACATCAAATTTAACTGTAATGAGCCAGTGGACTAAAATGCCTGCCTTGGCAGATGCAGGGACTGGGATTCAATCCCCAGTGGCTCATACCAGCCCTGTCCTTGGGGCACATTGAGAAGGTGATTAAGACTGGGTGTGGTGGCATGTGCCTGTAATCCAAGCACCTGGAAGGCTGCAAATAGGAGGATCACTAGGAGTCCGATCTGTGTAGTGAGACCCAGAAGACCCTGTACTAAATGCATTTTAAAAAAATGAAGTTTAGCCAAAGGACTTTGGGACAGCCAAATTCTCAGAGACTTACCTCTATTTTATCCTGCTTTGGGAAGCCACTAGAAAACAGTCCTAGCAGAAGTGAGTGGTCCAAGGAAGAAGAAAGAAATATGGAGGAAACTCAGAAAACTGGGTACTCATCATGAGTGAGAGGTGAGGCCAAGCTCCGGACAAGAGTGATCTGATAGAAGGACCTCCAGTCCTGCACTTAGGCAGCAGCCCTGGGGAGAGAGCTGCAGATCTAGTTAAGGGTAGGTGGGATCTGCAGAAGGAGATGACATCCAGAGTGCCTGAAGGTGGGAAAGAAGATGCACATGGAGGAAGTAGAGTTTAGGGGTGGGAGCCATGTCCAAGGAAAACCAAATCCTACCCAAGGGAAAAATAACTGTAGTACTCTCCACAAACACATGTGAACAGCTTGTGTGTAAAGGACAAATACACACCTAAAGAAAAAACCCACAATGTGTGTATATTCTGTCAATTAAGGTCAGACAATGGGTAAGTGGAGTCAGGTAAATGGATGTGTACAAGAATGCTAAATTTTCTTTCATCATAGCAAGACAACAGATGCTGAGTAAAACTGAAATATCAAGAAGTGACACTATAAGCATAATTCTTCGAGTTGTGGAAACAAACACCAAAGAAATCTGCTCAAAAATCTGAGCATTTGGCCCAGCCAAATAGCTCAGCTGATTAAAGTACCTGCAAACAGTCACAGGTGCCAGGGATTTGATCCCTGGGTCTGCTGTGCTGGCCCCGCCCCCAGGGCGCCCTGAGATGGCAATTGAGACTGGGTGTGGTGGTGTGCACTAGTAATCTCAGCTCTTGGAAGGCTGTAAGCAGGTGGATCACTACAAGTCCAACCTAGTAGTGAGACCCTGAACACCCTGTAGACCTTTCCCTATAAAAAAAAAAAAAAAAAAAAAGGTAAGTGTTTGCTTTACCCAGCATGGTGCTACATGCTTGTAACTGCAGCATGCGGGAGGCTCAGGCAGAACTGTCACACATCAAAGCCTGAGAAGGCTGCATAGTGTATTCAAGGCTACCCTGAGCTACACAATGAGACTCTGTCTCAAAATAGTAAGTATGTTCCTTTGCAGAACCACGTGGGGATGCATGTTGTGCTAGAGACCACTAATATTTTACATTAGGTTCTTTAAGTGTTGGGAAGAATGAAACACATTTGAATATTTAAAATAAGTTCAAATATTAACAGTATCTCATAATATATATGATAAAAAATTAAAATAAATTTAAATATTAAGATGTATTTTACATGCATACAAGTAAAATTAAAAATGAATGTAAACATTCAGTGCATATAGCTTAATTTTAAAAAGTAAATATAAAAAAATTATGTATCTGGAAGTATACACACACCCCTAGGTGATGATCTGCATTGTTTAAAGCATAAGAGTAAGAAGGGAAAGGAGACACAATTCCACAATTCCAGAGCTCTGGGCAACGAGGCAAGACTAGGGAGAGGGCTGAATGGAACGCAGCTCTCCTTCCCTGCAGAGCTTGTCTTACATCGTTTCCTATGCCCTGGCCTTCATGGAAAAGTGAGCCAAACCCAGAAGACTAGAGGCAGTCTCTGGCTTCCTCAGCGACCTGCGCATTCCATGTGGACACAGAAAACATTGGTACCCTCTCTAGAAAGACAGCACATCTCCTTCCTCCTCAAACCTGGTAGTCGCCTTGACCTCTCAAAACCACAAACCACTTCAGCTTCCTGTCCCAGAGAGACCTAGCAGAGCCTTGTGAGGCCAAGAGCTTACTCCCCATCTGTCGCAGCTCAGCTGAGCTGACCTTTCCGCCTCTGGGCCTGCAGCTTGCCAGGCACAGCCAAGCCCAACGTGGATGCTGATGTTTTGGTCTGCATCCGCCACACGACTTATAGGCAAACATCCTGTGTGTTCACTTGTACAAATGGAAACACAGTTGACATATCCAAAACAGGAAAGAACAAGCTTGTCTATGTTTGGTGAATTGTGTAGCTTTCACAGAGGACCTCTCAGAACTGAATGCAGAATATTGAAGACCTGTAGCACTGCAATAAGGATAATTGGCTCCTATATAGCCAAAGCTTTAGATTTTAACATGGTTATCCCTGCGTGAATTAATGTGTGTCTAAAGGCAAGTTCGTTTTTCATATGCAACACCACTCCCTGCATGGCTCCTAAGTTGCTTTCTGTGGGTTTTAGCAGGAGTGAACATGGCTAAATCTCTCCCTGTGCAAAATGACTATAATAAAATCTGCTCTAGGAAGAAAACAGGATAGATTTAGACCTTTTAGCATCCATCAACAAATCATGGCAAAATTCCCCTTAAACATTATTAACAGCATCTGACTCTTCTTAGGAGATGATTGGCTGCTTATAGGTCCCCAATTCAGCCAGCCATTTCCTCTTTTCCTACATCTAGACAAAACAATGTGGGAGCCCATCCCACCCCCCAACATTCCTAGTAGGGCCACACTGAACAGACCTTGGACCTCCAGCCCCACTTCATAATCCCAGTAAATCTCCAGACCCAGGTCCTTCTTTCTTTTGCACACAATTCCGTACCTATCCTGCTCGCCAACAGAAGGCAATTCTGTGAATAGTGTATCTGTTCATACCCTCTTGGTAAATGAGCAGCTCTATCTAGCAGATATGTGAACCAAAGTTTGCAAAGGGTGGCTGACCTGTCAGTCTAGAGTGACTAAAATGTAGTTTCCAGACATGAGTAAGATGAGCATTAAGAATAAGTGCCCTGCTGAGAAAACATTTGATGGCAAGAATTGAACATAGAAAAATACCCAGATGTGCTTGACAAACTGATCTGTGTGAATCAAAGCAGAAACCCATTTGAGAGAACATTTCTTCACCTGATCTCCAGCAGAGCAGGGAGCTGCATACATGAATGGTGCAACACATCCCCAGAGTGGTACCAGGCTGAGTCCTAAGAGATAGGGGTCTGCCGGGCGTGGTGGCGCATGCCTGTAATCCCAGCACTCGGGAGGCTGAGGCAGGAGGATTGTTGTGAGTTCAAGACCAGCCTGAGCTACAAAGTGAGCTTAAGGCCAGCCTGAACTGCATAGTGAGACCCTGTCTCAAAAAGACAAAAAAAAAAAAAAAAAAAAAAAAAGAGATAGGGGTGTGGCTTGTCACTATCTGGCTGGGTAAAGGAGGCACCAGGAAGATTTGTCCACCTTTTTGAGGCCAACTTGTGAAAAAAGATTCTCAGAGATCTCTAGGTTATTTGAACCTTGTGTATGGGTACAAAGTGAGCACAGCCAGTATAGCACATCCTTCGAAATGGATTACTACTGAATTAGATGCCCTCACTTGCTGACCACTGAAGGTAAACCATACAGGTGATGTGCAGAGAAATACTCGGCATGAATTGAATCAAATCAGTGAGTTTACTATTCCTTTGTTAATCTGTTAGGACAGCTAAACTCCTTAATGCTACTTATTTTCTTTTATTAATGAACAAATTCAACTTAAAATTAACACCGTGCTGTTTTACTAGCCCAAGCAGAGGAAAGTCTCTTTAGGCAAATTTGTTTCCTTAACATATATTTTTAAAAGTAACAAGTTTGTAGGAGGTATAGTGACTTAAGAATATTTTTTAAAACAATCAATGTTTGAAAGAATTGTCTCTAAGAGAACTTGTTAGAAGATGTCACTACAAATAACTTGGGTGGGCTTTTAGCTCTTATTGCTTTTGTTAATGTTAGAATTCCCCCAGGATGGCAAAATCTATCCCTCTTTCTCTTGCTATGTAATGTACCCCTCACTCACAACTGTGAAAGCGGCACAGAGTATTACTCAATAAATATCTATTCAATCAATGAATATAGGGGTTGGGGAGATAGCTCAGTGGCATAAGCACCTGTCTGAAAAGCACAATGTCCTGAGTTTGATCCCCAATACCAAAAAAAGAAAATATTAATGAACAGAAGGTTGATTCTTCTTCACATATTTTCTTTCTGTAATCTATTAATACGAACATGCTCACATCAGCGTCATCCAAAGGCACTCAGAAAACAAATGTAATTTCAATGACAAAAGTAACAGAATAAACTTGTAGAACATTTAAACTATAACAACAATTTGACACACTGTTCCATAACTATCTTCAGCACAGATACTACAAAAAGTATCAGCAGTCTTCTTTTGATAAGAAAGTCAAGGCAAAAGAAAATTAAACCACTTGTCTCAAGTCAGGTAGCCACTAAACAGAGTGTAATCTACTGTGATCATCTAGAATTTCTATTCTACATACTAAAAGTCTGATTAAGGCACATTATTACAATATCCAAATAAATGGTTTTCTTTCTTTTTTTCTTTTCATAAGCTTTTGAACTTTCAATTCAGACTAAAGAAAACCAAAACAGTATTTAGGACAAAGGATTTATCTCAATTTGTGCAATTTTCAAATACAAAGTAAAGGCAATTTATAAACAAGCATACAAATATATTCACTAAGCACAAAGGTTTTCATTTCCTTACACACACACACACACGTGCACGCGCACACACACGTGCGTGCGCACACACACACACACTGAACAAACTAGAAAAAAATAGGAAGTCTAATCACAAATAATTACATCATTTACACAGAAAATATATATTTTTCACAGAATATATATATATGTTTCATATATATATATATATATATATATATATATATATATATATATATATATATATAATTTTTTTTGCAGTGGCAGGGATTGAACTCAGGACCTTGCACTTGCTGGGCAAGCACTTATTCTACTGAGCTATCGCCCCAGCCCCAACTGAAAATATATTGACAAATCTAAGTCCAGAGTCCAGAGAAAAGTAAACCAGACGGGCTCAGGTTGTCTGGATAAGAAAGGCTCCTGTGTCTCCTTTGCCTCACCGACTATAGGAAAAAGTGAGCCACAGAAAAGAGTCACAGTCTGCATCTCACGGCCATCCCAGCTCTAGTTACCAGGCAGCAGAGGTCAGAGATAGACATCTAGGAAAGGTGTATATATTCCATAGTCAGTTAAAATCATACTCTCCTATTTTGCCTGTACTATTTCGATTAATAATAGCAACAACCTTCTTTTTCTTTTCTTAATGTATTTGGTACAGGGTCTCACTGTGCAGCTCAAACTTGTAGTGATCCTCCTGTTTTCAGCCTCTCCAGTGCTGGGATTACACACATGTGCCACCAAGTCTGGTCTCAGTGGCCAGCTCGGCATGCTCTGGGGACAGGGCCAGCATGGTTTGTGGTACCAAGGATCAACCTTATTCCCTGGGCTTGCTTTGGCAGGTGATTTGTCTGCTGAATTATCTCTCCAGCACCCTTTTTTTTCTTGATCATAAAACAATAGAGATGATTTAAAACATAAATAGAATAGACACTTAAGTAGCTTCTGGCAAGGAACAAGAATGAATAGCAGAAATGCAACAGAATTCATCAAAAATCTGAGAAAGAAATGCATATGCCATGGTCACTATTAAGGGACCGTAGGGGTTAGCAAGTAAGAGAGGCTTAATGAAATGAAAGACAGAACTTACAGAGCACCGCAAACTTTGTATGCTGTATTTTTATTGCAGCTTATTAAGAAAGCCCAGGGACCATGCAAAGGTAGCATATAAATTTTTTAACTTTCATATAACAATGAAAATCAAAATGATATACTTAATAAAATTGCTTAATAAGTTTCTGGGTTTTCTAAAGGCCCTTTTCTTTCATCATATATCCATTGTCAGGTAAATGAACTAACCCTCAGCAGAAAACTCAAAGTACCATTTTTCTGGTTAGTGTGGTGACTTCTTGGCGCCTGGCAAATTTCTCGAGGATTCTACATCCCCTGAGCACCCAGCATTCTGGGGGCGTTGGGCTGGGAACCCGAAGGCCCACTGAAGACTTCCCCTCAGCTACATGACTGATTCTCCACAAGCTCTCACCACTGATCGAGGCTTACAAAGCAATCACTGAGATTAATTCTCAAAGGTTAGAAGTCACAAAAACATTTTGCTTTTTCGCATAATGGGATGAACTGTGAAACATAATGAATAAATCAGAACTAACTCACTAGACAAACTGGTTCAGTGTAGTACAAAGTAGCACAGGATAAACTTGCCACGGTTCTTGCAAGATGCCCCAACCCGGAGTCTAGCCTTTGGGCAGCCTGTTTACATCCAAGCCAAACAGCATGAACCTCCGACTCACTTTGCCTGCCTGAAGCACTGACACCAGTGCCGCTGCCAGCCAGGGGTTTTCGAGGCCCGCACAGCCATGCCCAAACAGCACCAGCATTGGTGATTGCATTCTGTCACATCCAGAATTTTTACCTTGATCTCTCCACACTTGCTTTTCGTTTCACTTTCAAGCTTTAGTATGTCCACCACCAGCGGTTCCTGCAGGCGTAGCACAGGTTAAGAAAGTGGTGTGCACACATTGTGGAAGTGTGTTCACGTATCCAACCTGGAGCGCTTGGCCTTCCAGCAGCTCTCTGCTTCCTGCCTTGCTTGATTCTTGCTTCCTGGAATTGGTATCCCCAAGGAGAATTAACTGCACCCTCTTGTGCTTTTGGGATCTTCATAATACTCAGACTAAATGGATGACTATATCTCCTCCTCTAAAATGTTAGTCCAGTCATGGTAGCAATAGAAAGGGGCTTTAAAACAAAGAGTCCAACTGTTAATAAAGGCCAAATTAAAAATCTGACAGTTTTAGTACAGACCAGAGGGCCCTACACAGGAGGAAGTGATGGCACAAAGCAATGTTTCTTCACCAGTGTGGTGAGGGAGGGCCCCTGGCTCTGCGCTGGGCTCTGAAAGCAGTCAAACCATGTAAATGTGATCACAGTTTGTGTGCTCACCTGTCACAAAGCAGAAGATTAAGCTACGAACTGGTATCATTGCCTTTCATTTGCAGTCTTTCAACTTGTAAAGTATATGCTACTTATTTAAGAAGAAATATGAGTAATAATGACAACTCTGCATTTTAATATTTAGATCTATTATTTCCCAGACTCAAACTCTTAAATTTTCAGAAAAGAACTTTGTTTTATCTGAATTTGACAATTTCAGAGTGTTAACAATGACATACCTATTTTTCAAATTGTATCTGAATTACATTTTCCTGTTTTGTGAGCTGAGCAAGACAGTTGAGAATTTAGAGCTGGGGGAAGATGTCTTTCTTACATCAACCCTTTTACTTTGAATTGGAAGTTGAAACTTTACATAGAATCTACTGGTTCCGTGGACTGAGGGAAATAGTTCCTTTATTGCTACAGTTGTCTGAGAGATTAACATTGGAAAATATGTCATTTATTTGGGGTACAAAAGTAAATAAGCATCAAAAGGATCAGGGGAGTTTATAAGCTCAGAAGCCTCCCCCACCCCACCCTCTGCACCCACCTTAGCAGCCACTTCCTTTTGAGGCTGGAATCTGCAGCAGTGATTTCATGAGCATGCGCACAGGAAGTCATGGGTTGCTATGAATTATAGCTTCTCACCTATCAGGACCAGGCCCAGAGACAAGGCAGGGTCTTCATGACACTTGTGGATGTGCAAATGAATACATAATAAATGCACACGTCAGTCAAGAGATGCTAATGATAACTCCTAGATACCCAGTGTAGTGAATGCCTTTCAGTTAGTTCTTTGAATTCTATTTTCAAACAAAAAATCACATAGGAAAACTCATCTTTAATCAAAGCTCCAATCAATCTTAGTTTTATGATATGAATTGGGGAACACTTTGTAGTCTGTAGCCCTTGTGTTAGATTCTATAATTTTAAGAACAAGCTTCTTCATTCTTGCTACTTTTACTCTGTCAAGTTTAAAAGGCAGGCAGTGGATATTGTCTTCTGATTGACTGCCATCTAGAAAATGAGATCCACTGCTGTCATGAGTTAAACCCCTTCTAAGCCCCATCTGCTTTGAGACAGAAGGACACAGGTCCTTAGAACAGCCTCAGAATCCTCCTGAGATGTGAAAATGCTAGGCCTTGCTTTTTCCCTTCCCATTCAAGAGAATCATGGGCAGGACACACAGTTCCCAGCCAGCACCATCAAGGCCACATCCAGGTTCTAAATAGTTTTCCGATGAAACCCAGTGCAGGATTCTGAGAGCCCTGATCCTCCATGAGAAACCATGGCCCCCACTGAAGTCTAACATAATCATGCAGCCCAGGATGCTATGCAAGCACCTTCGGATAGCTGCTCTAGCTTATGCATGTGAGGCCAAAGAGCTCAGAGAGGTTTCCCCCTCTCATACTTACATTTATAGGCCTCAAAATGTCCTGTGTTTGATCCTACAGGATGCCGCTCTGTTGTGGTCTGCTGGGGCCAGTGTCTGGCTGGGACCTCCAGGAGCACTGGGGATGCTCAGAACTTTGACAATGTTTGCGGGATGCTTCCCAGCATCCTAGTTAGGTCCCTTTGTCTACACTAGAAAAAACAGATTCACTTTGGCCACCCACTAATTGGATCCGATGAGTCTTAGGAGGATCACAGACGTGAATGAAGCAGATGTAAACCCTGATTCACAGCACTGCTTTCGGAGGAGCTGGAAGAAGAGAGACCACCCATCTCCTTTCCCAACCACATGTGCACCACAGTCCCCTCCCCAGCCAGCTGCTTCCTGTGCCTCTTATGTGGTCCGCCATCCTCTACTTTAGCACCTGCTTTCCTAAACCTCTCTGTTCTCCCTTTTCAGCCCCATGAGGATTCTAAGAAAAGCAGCCCCCTCCACAAGAGTGAAGCAGGGGGAAATCATTGTATTTTGTCTCCAGAATTGGAAAGTCATGATGGGTGTACAATTTTGTGGGTATAAAAGAATCCATGGAATTGTGTACTTCAGAAGGCTAACTTTATGGTACATGTCTCAATTTTAAATCTCTATTATTCCCCTCTTGCCAAATGAAAAACTCTGTTTTATCTTTTAAATTTTCTGTTTCTGAGTGGTGGGTGTCAAAACAGGGTTTACTGTGTAGTTCAGGCTTGAACTCACTATGTAATCCTACTAAGTTCCAGCAATCTTTCTCTCAGCCTCCCAAGCACTGGGATTGTAGGCTTATACCACATGCTTGTATATTTCATTTTCAAATAAGCTAACATATATTAACCATTACTGAGGCAACAGAAAAGCAAATCTCCATGGAGCACCAAACTGTTTTTAAAAAACTGTACCTGTGAGTTTATATCAGTTGTACAAATCAATGGGATTCCCACTGATAATCCCGTGTGTGCACAGTTGTATACTGATCACACCTTTTTGTCCATGCTGCTACCCTCATCTTTCCCCCAGAATCCCTCCAGTTCCCTACATTCCCTCTTCTACTTCCAGTCTACCCCCTCACCCATGCCCCCACTTAGGAGAAAGAACACAGAATGCCCATTTCTCTGTCTGGCTTACTTCACGTATGATGTCCTCCATTTGAACCATTTTCTTGCAAACAGTAGGATTTCATGTGATTATGGCTAAATAATCACACCTCATATTCTTCTGTTGGTGGCCAGTTAAGCAGATTCCTGATCTGGGCTCTTTTGAACAGTGCCACAATAAGCACGCACGTACAGGTACCTCTCTGCTTGCTAAGTTCTTTTCTTTTGTATATATACTCAGGGATAAGACAGCTCAATTTTCTCAACAACAATGACCATGGCTATTACCAATGAAGCAGAAATAACAATCATGATAAGAATGTGGAGGAAAAGGGACCCTTACATACCGTTGATGCGAATGTAAATTAGAAAAGATGCAGCAAAGCACATCAGAAGCATTCTTCCAGAAGTTGAAACAGATCTAAAGTATGATTTTGGCTACCAAGTTTGTTTGTCCGTCTGTCTGTTTATCATCTATCTATCCATGCATCATCTACCTATTATCTATTGATCATCTACCTTTTATCTATCATCTATCTATCCCTAATCTATCTACCATCTATTTATCTATCATCTATTATCTATCTATCTATTTATCATCTATCATCTCTCCATCTATCTATGTGTCCATCTATCTATCTTGCAGTGCTATTAACCCCATGGGTAAGGCCCCTACTGTTCAAATTCCTAATAGGAAATCAAAGGGAAAAAGTCCTGAAAATGAGACCAGCGAATGCGTACAAAATCACCATGGTGAATGCTCGTCCATGAGCCGCATCCCGATCACTCCCAAACCTGTCAGCCAGACCACAATCTCCCTTGAATTTTTGTCACTTTATCTTGAATTAAAATGATCCCTCCCACTTCTTATTTCTCAGCAGATAAAATGATCCTGTGGCACAGAGAAAGATGATTGCACTCAAGAAACAAGGAGCAGTATTTTGTTCCTTCTCTAAATTCATCATTAGTTCCAGGGTTTATTCCAGGTTTACATAAATTATGGAACAAACCCAAGGATACACTTGTGATTCGCTTGCAAATCTGGATCAACCTCATTTGAAATGCCAAGTGGGAAAGATAACATTTAGTGATCACTTTCTCAAATCTGCTTTTGAATCCTTTTACCTGTAATCCTGTAATCCTCTCTCTTTCTATGAAATGAGTAAATCTCTACCTGGAGATTTGAAGGTTCCATTATTTCCATTCTAATATTATTACTGAAAGAAGTAAAATCAATTTTTACTTTTTCTGTATTTCGTATTTACACTTTTCAACCATCTCACATATGTTATTGCTATTTGCTTCAGAGACTGGTTTAACCTATCCTAAATCTTTTCCATAATGTCTTTCAGCACAACATTTAATTTTCTTCAAGCGTTCTCAACTTACTAATGCATTCTCCATAAAATTATCATTTTCTTTCTTTATTTTTTCCCTCCCTGTCACTCAGTGCAGCTCAGGTAGCTGCCTGAAAGGGCCAAAAAGTTTCTCTGTAAATTTTGTTTTAGAGTTTAGCACATGTTTGCAGCACACAATGTCCACACCCCTTGTGTGAGCCTCATATGTGCACAGAACACACCCAGTTTATGTGTTTATCAATTTCTTTCCCTTCCTTCTTCCTCCTTCCTCCTTCTGTCTTTTGATCTCCTTCTCATTTGAGGGAGATCTGTCTTCCTTGTTCTTATTATCTACATTTTATTTTGCTTTTACTTTTATTCTGGGTTTCTCATATAAGACAAACCATGGGGTATTTAAGCTTTGGCATCTGATTGGCCTCATGTACTATGATGGTCTCTAGCCGCACTCATCTTTGCACGAGTGACTCCCATTTATCCCTCTTTATGGAAGATGAGCACTGCATTCTGGTAAATAGCATATTTCCTTCATCCATTCATGTTTATGGGCATAGAGGCCTCCCCTAGTCGTTAGCTGTTATGAACTGTGCTGTTCTAAACATGGGGCTGTGTGGATCAATGTAATACTTTGTGCTGGTGGTGGGAATGTAAACTGGTATAGCCACTGCGGGAATCAGTATGAGGGTGCCTGAAAAACAGAAAACAAGGAATCTAATTTGACTTAATTAACCCCCTTCTAGTTATCATCCTGAAAGAGAAAGGATTCTTTACCTGGATCTTAGAAAACAGTCTGAGATGTGTTCATATCAGCTACAGACATGAATTCCTGTCAACCTCCCATAAATCAATGCAAAAAGATCTTTGTTTAATTTTGTTAGAGATGGGTGCTCAATTGCCATTCAGATATAGTAGGTGTATAAATTCAGCAAAACAATCCAGTATAGTCCAGTAGTCCATAATAGTAGTAGTTCCGCTGAACTGGCAAGGCAATGTCAGAAGTTATTGACTTGAGCCTTTTATAACTCAGCATATTTATATGGCTTTACTTTTATATCTCATTTTTATACTTTTTTGCTGAATGGCTAAGACCAAGATAAAGCAAACAAAAAAAGGGGATATTAAAGAAGGACCATGTTGTAGTGAAATATATATATATATATATCTTTGTATACAAAATACTTAGGATGGATAATACAGCTACTTTCTTTAGTTCAATGAGAAGATTTGTACTAATGGAGTTTAGACAAGATATCATGTCTGCATCTTGTACTATAAATAACAATGATGAAGACAACAATATGCAATATATTAATTATTATAATTGTCCTCTGTTTTGAAACTGTCTCATTGTTATTTCTTTCTCAATAAAATTAATTTTTTTAAAAAAGCCTGCTATTTGTGCTCCAGGGAAAAATAGCATCTTCTAAATGTCAAGTGCCCACTTCAGTCTAAGCCATGGATCGCTGCCTCCAGTTGGGTCATTTCTGTTTGTGTGAGTCCAGTGATGGCTGGATTCTAATCAAAACCCTTGAAAACTATAGCAAACTCTGGAATAACTCAGGTTCTTAAAAACTTTGTGAACTTGAAAATGGGGCAGATCTGTGCTCCATAAGAAAATATGTAAGGACAGCATACTCAGAAGAATGGCTCTGATTTGAAGGAACCAAATAATGGGAGGTCAACTGGGTTCCAAATAAGGAACAGGTCAACTGGGTTCCAAACAAAACTCTTTTGCTAGCTGGTTCTTTCTTTTACACTTCCCTCTCCTTTTTTGTTGTTGTCTCCGATCTCTGTCTCTGACCCCTCTTCCAGCCTCCTGGCTCTTGTTTTGCTTCTCTCATCTTGTCCAGCCCAGGCCTCTGAGTTGTGAAGCTTTTGTGTATGACTCTGCCTTTTGTATGCACACCACATGCAAGTCCCGACAACACCATGAGTACTGCACCTACTTATTCTATTTACTAAGATTTTTGTTTGAATCCATAAAAATATTTATTCCCAGCATTTTAGAGTAGATATTTTTAACTTCACTTTGTGCCAGAAATACCTGGAATTCTGGTTCCACCTGCAGCTGTTGGAGTCTGCACCATGAGAATTTAATTCTTAAGGCTGTGGAATGCAAGGAAAACCAGCAGATTTTTCTATTTCTCATTTAGAGTTAATCTCTTTTCTTCCTTTCTTCTCCTCCTCTTCTTTTTTCTTTTATCTTCTCCTCCATCTTCTTCTTTCTTTTTCCACAGGCTGAATTGAACTTAGTATCAAACAAACATGATTCTTTTCCTAGATCAACAAAACTTGTATGTATATCACAAAATGAATTTTATAAAATAATTTCTACATGTGACAAATTCTCGTTTACTATGGCAATAGAAAAATAAGAGGCCAGCATTTCGTTCTCTTTGGAAAGATCTTGTGACTCAGAAGAATGGCTCTGATTTGAAGGAACCAAATAAAGACATTTTGAATTTCACCAAATTCAATGAAAATTCACATGAAATGCATGCTAAGATAATGTGGGTAAATGATTTATAACTAAGCTGTTAAAAGCAAAGAGAATCCTCTATGTTTAAAAGTAGAAAATTCATCACATTTAAATGAAAAATCTGAATGAAACAACTAGGAATAACTAACAAAACACCAGTCTTTAACAAGATAATTGGGTATAAGAAAAATGCACATAAACAACAGGTTTTGTTTCTATACATTGCAAACTTTTAGAAGTACAAATAGGCAAAGTATTCCAAGTTATCATCATCATGGAGCTATGAAATCCATTGACATTAGTTGCAAGAAGTCTTACATTTCACCAAGTTCATAAAGTCTACTTCAAGGAAGAAAATGTCACTTAGGTATAACTTTACCTGCAAATGTTTCATTGTTTCACTAAATTTTAAGATCTTCTGAAATATTTTTATTTCAGTAGCTGTTTTGAAATTAAGTCTACAGGAATCCATGAGTAAACATAACAAAGTTTTAACAATACCTGTTGGGTATTTTTTGCATGCCAGATTCCTAATATAGGAGAACCCAAGCAAAATCTTATCTCAAAAGAACCAAGAGGGGTGGGCAGAGAGGAAGGAGGAAAGGAAGAAGGCAATAATAACTAGTCAACAGAAAAGTCTCTGAAACATAAGAAGAACAGAAAACTACAATCAATTAACTGAAATATCAGAAAAGTTGGTATAACAAACAGACAAACACTTTCTGGTTGTCATCCAGCCTTTTCAGAAGGTAAAAATCTGATATAACAAGAGGACACCTGTGTATTGATAGAGATCCTTATGAGGAGAGACAGGAAGTATCTAAGAGATGACAAGCTGATTTGATTTTGAATATAGAGATTGTAGTGTCTGAAGACAGAGAAGGGGGATGTATGAGGGAGCACAGGAGGTGAAAAGGTGACTCAGACAATAGGAGAATTCCCAGGGGACCAGGCACAGGAACAATGCAAAGGCTTCAGGACTTGGTCTCTGGACTCTAGAGGCTACCCTGCCATCATCATTCTACTTAGAGGCCACCCTACCTTCATTCACTTAGGGTGGCTTTTCTTTGGGTTCCTGCTCAGGATTTCATAGCCATTAGACAGTATCCCCAGTGCCTGGAAAAAAAATTGAGTAGAATATAAGAATCATAACAGTGGCCAGCAGTATAGCTCAGCAGATTAAAGCACCATATTAGGCAAGGGCAGAAATCATGGTTCAATCCCCAGCATGACATGCTATGCCAGCTCTGCCCCTGAGCATGCTGAGCTGACCACTGAGACCAGGCATGGTGGTACACACCCATAATCCAAGTGTTGGGGAGGCTGAGACAGGAGGTTCACTAAGAATCCCACCTGCATAGTGACACCCTATACCAAATACATAAAAACATTTTAAAAAGAGATAAAAGATAGATTGCAGATTAGTTCTCTCATTTCATAAATAAAATATTTAGACCACTAAATTTTGAAACAATTTTAAAAGTCATTCAAAGATATAATAAGGAGACCAGCTTTCACATAGTTTCCAGGAACATGGGTATTAAGCTCTGACTCACCACAAGGGTTGCTAAGGAAGATACCATACAGATCATGTATGTGTCATGGTATTTCCATCTAACTTGCTACACCCTCCTTCTGGAAGCTGTGCCATCCTTCAAGTCAGTCAAATTTGCTTAAAATGTGGTCCAGATTATTTACATAATTCATTAAGGATTTCCATATATTCAAATGAGAGCACTCTCCACCTTAGGATACAGAGATTTAAATCCATATGTTTGCTCAAATTTCATTAAGTGAACTACCCAAGTGGGTACACAGGTCATCTAAAGAAGCTGAACAGAATCAGTGAATCAGTGTTAGTGATTTGGTTTGATATTATGCTGTGGTTTATAAGACTTTACCATCCAGGGAAGCATGCAGCATGTTCATGAGGTGTCTCTATGTTATTTACCACAACTGCCTGAAAATCCACAATTATCTAAATAAAAGCTTCAAGGTAAACAAATAACAGTGCTTAAGGCCCCTTGGTGCATGTTCTAAATCACGTGAGCTCATGTTTCTCTTTCTCAAAGCTACCAACTCACATCATTGTGCTCCTCAGCAATTTATTCTTGTAGGGCAACAAGGCCTTACTTGTTTAAAAGTCAGAAAGTAAAGCTATTTCTGAAATTTTCAAATTTGTTTGGTTATTCTTTCTGTAAAGTAAAACATAAAGGTTTTGTGAAAAATGAAAATGAATATGAATTTATGAAAGTAATTTTTTTTTTGTCTTTTTGAGGCAGGGTCTCACTATGCAGCTCAGGCTGGCCTTAAGCTCGCGTTGTAGCTCAGGCTGGTCTCGAACTCACAACAATCCTCCTGCCTCAGCCTCCCGAGTGCTGGGATTACAGGCCTGCGCCACCATGCCCGGCTTGAAAGTAAATTTTAAGAAGGAAAGAAACATCTTTAAATGTCCTTTTGCTTATCTGTGGAACTTCTGTGTTCTGTGTGAATTTTAGAGATGTCTTCAAGAGCACCAACATTCCGTGCAGTGGCCCCAGCACGTTTGGGCTCTGTGCAGCCCAGCCCAGCTGCTGCAGGGGTCTTGCTGTGGTGCTCCCTCCCTGGAGGCCCAGCAGCTTAATACTGATGTACTTCTTGTCCTTCTAGAAAAGGTTGTTGCTCATTCTGGTCACTGCTCTCTGTGATTCAGGGAGGCTTTTCTTTCGGCCACTGCTCAGGATTTCATCACCATTATAGTAGGGCCCCTCTGATACATCACCTTACTTTAAATAGGAAAAAGTACTCTTTAATAAGATTGGTTGCAGCCGGGCATGGTGGCGCAGGCCTGTAATCCCAGCACTCGGGAGGCTGAGGCAGGAGGATTGTTGTGAGTTCGAGACCAGCCTGAGCTACAAAGTGAGTTTAAGGCCAGCCTGAACTGCATGGTGAGACCCTGTCTCAAAAAGACAAAAAAAAAAAAAAAAAGATTGGTTAATTTTCCTGACTTTCTACTTTCAAGATTCTTTCACTTTGGGCAATAAATCTGCTTTCATCCATGGGAATAAAGAAAACAATGAAAGAGAACTGAGATTTCCCGGGGGAGATGGCTTGAAACAAAGGAGATGACCTGCAGCACTTTGGTTTCCCAGGCTGCTAGGAAGATCAGGATGCACACAAGTGCCCACACAGTTCTTTGTGGAAGAATCACATAACAAATCCCAAAGCCCAAAGAAGCACCGAACCACAGAGGATTTCCTGAGAGCATCCTAAGGTTGGATGAGATGCCTGAGGACAAGGACAGCACACCACAGGGGGCGCCCATTGTCCTGGGGGTCAGGTCTTCATACAGGGAGCTGTAATAGGTGTCCATTGGACACCTAAGGTGATTCTTCTCACATTCTTCTCTAGTAATGAGAATCTGAAATTTTTTGGGCAGTAGCAAACCCAGAAAAAGGGTAATAAAATTTCCAGTGTCCCTTGAGATTAAATTATTTGTAATTGGGCTGGTCAGATAACTCAGTGGACTAAAGCACCTGCTTAGGCAGGCACAGCGACAAGAATTCTATCCTGTCATGCCGGTCTGGCCCCAACCCCAGGACACATTAAGAAAGTGGCCACTAAGGTTGGCCATGGTGGTACTTTTTGAAAGATTGGAAATAATTCAAAGAACAACCGTCAGCTAGGTAGGTAGCTCAGTGGCATAAGCACCTGCCTGGCAAATGCAAGGTCCTGAGTTTGATCCATGATCCTAAATAAATAAATAAACAAACAAATAACTCCTTGGATAGAATGATTTAAAAAATAGTTTAATTGTATAATATTTTAGAATAAATTAAAATAAATCAGATTTAAAGAAATGTTTCCAATAAAAAATGTTTTGTTATTACTGAACTGTTCTGCAGGTAAACCTATGATTGTTGTTCTTTCTGTATTGAACAAGTGTCAATCATCCCTAAATAATAAATGTGACAATTATTTGCATAGCACTGACAAGACCCAGTGTGGTGGCGTGTGCCTAAAATCCCAGAGCTAGGGAGGCTGAGACAGGAAGATCACTCTGAGCCAGAACTGCATAGTGAGACCCTGCACCAAATACATAAACAAGCAAAAAAAAAAAAAAAACAACAACAAACCAAGAAGATACATAACACTGATATTGTATTAGGTACTGTAAATAATCTAGACATGGTTTAAGGCATAAAAGAAGATGCATGCAGGTGATAAGCAAATACTATGTCATTTTGGGGGGGAAAGAAAGGTTCATTTATTTATTTATTTTTATTAATTTTATTGAGAAAAACATTATGAGACAGCTTCAAAATAGGGTGATAGGAGAGTTAAAACAATTAATACATTGTATATTGTTGACTTTGTAGTAGTTGTTCATAGCACAGGATGCAGACATGATATCCTATTGAAACACTATTAGTACAAATCTTTCTTCTTACTCAATTAAGAGAAAGCATCTGTCCTATTTTGTATGTACAAATATGCGAAATGGTCCTTCATTTATATCACCATTTTTTCTTTAGTTTTGCCAGAGATGTGTATTCTATTGTCATCCAAATATTATGTCATTTTTATAATGGTTTTCAGGTCAAATGTCAGCACCAGTGGGGACGACCTGCAATCCTTACCTCCTGCATAATGTGCAAAGACTATGTTATAAAAAACCAGCTATGACAGTGTAATTAGTGAAAAAATAAGAACCATAAGTTATAACCATATTTTATTTTGCTACAAATATGCTTGGGTGTGTGAAAATCTAGTCAAGTATCTTTGTTTTCCCTCCTCTCTCATCCTCTGTCAAAAATATATGAATAGTGGAATTTATATATCAGTATTTAAGATGCAGAACATCAAAGTAGGACTGTGAGCCAGCCAGAAGAAAAATTACCTGCAAACAACTCTTAAATTCTTGTAGGAAAACAATGAGTATTTTCTTACTGAGGCAGGAGATATGTTAGAAAATAAGTATGACTTAATAGTGTGTTTATATAGATTGAGGATGTTGGGAGTTCATGCTGTGGAGGCCAGTGTGACAAGGAATGGGAATCACTGGCTTTGCGTGCCAAGTAGGGTGGACTGAGCAGTGTCTCTCAGAATTCACTTTTCTGTCAAGTTTGTAGTTCGAGGAAAACATGGACATTCTCAAGAGAGGTGGAGAGGAAGGAGATGACAGATGTCTTGAAAGTCACATACTGGGTTAATCAGGTTCATCTGTGACGAACTTACTAAACTTAGTGAAACTGCAGCTGTACTTGGAATTTCTCTAGATTCTCTTCGATATTCCTACAGCTTCTCTTCCTAGGCCAGATAGGTGTGTGTGTGTGTGTGTGTGTGTGTGTGTGTGTGTGTGTGTGTGTGTGTTTACTTATCATTGCAATGGCAGGTTTTGGATTTTCTTTCCTTTACTTTTCTTATTTTGGTACCACAGAGGTTCTGGATTTTGTAGGACATCTTCACTAACAACGCAAGGTAGGGGAGATGGACATTATTTTTAGTGCTTGCTCCTGCATTCCAGCTAATTCTTGTGGGTCTTAGCATAACGGTGACACTTACTTTCTTAATCTGTGCACTATGATGTATCAATTAATTAACCAAACACCACAATTTTGCAAGCCAATCTCCTAAAACAAATTTCTCTATACATCCTCCACTGATATTGCCACTTTAGTTCAATACAGGTGAACACAAAACGGCACACAACCAATATCATCATAAAAAGTGGTCAAATCATGCTTAGTATGTTCACATACAGAATATTACCTAACAACTAGGAAGGAACACATCCTTCCTGTATAAACATAAGTGAATCTCACAGGAATTGTATCAAAGGGTTAAAATTAAATATAGAAAAATATTTCTTATTTATAGCAGTGTCATGCTCTTGTTCTAAAGATTAGATGGTAGGGTTCTTGGTAGGACATCCTGATGTGGACAAGAACTCCTGTTTTCCTGGCCTACTCTTTAAGACCATGTTTTACTTGCTTCTTCTGAAAACACAAATGCTTATCCCTTGGACACTTGGCCAGTTGCTTGGGGACTTGAACAGTTGCTTGGACCACAAACCCTTTGCCCTTGGTTGTGTGTACAGTGTGGACAAGGCCATATTGGCCTCAACTGTTACTTAAGGGCCTCACTGGCAAGGTGCCTGGCAGTGTCCCCCAGGGAGAGGATGCTTGGCTGGGCCCATCCTTCCAAGTTAGAACCAGAAGGGCTGGATCACAGGACTCTTTGCCATTGAAATCAAGATTTCAGGTGCTGTAATCCTGTACCTTATTCTGTAGATCCTTTCTCTGTGTCATCCATGTGGATGAGTCACATCAATGCTTGACCAATTTGCTCTCTGTGAGAGCCTGAGAGAAAGTTTTCTCTCCATGTGACTCTCCCCAGGCACACTATAGAACTTGGATCTCTTTTTTCTGTGGCTCCATAATCTCCTTGTTCAGAAAATTTGGGGCTCAACTGAGTTTTATGGTGTTGCAGTCCATGTTCTCCTATGCCCTGAGTCTTCACTGACCTTGGAAGGCTAAGGCAAAAATGTTGGCTGACCTTGTGGCTCTTCTATTTCTCCAATTGTGATCTGTGAACTTAGGTTGTTAACCATCCAGAAGAAAAGCTGATTAGTGCCCTGCAGCATATGCTATTCACTTTGTCTTATCTGACTCAATTGTTTTTATTTGTTGTTGTACATTTCTATTTGTATTTCTTCTTTTCACTTTTTATACTAAGGAGACTATATGATATTTACACATGTGTGTCTGGTTTATTTCACTTATGAGCATATGTTCAAGTGGCATCCACTTCAATATAAATGCATCAAGCTTATCATTCTTAACCCTGAGGGGACGTCACTGACCTCATCAGAAACAAAAACTACATGTTTTGGTATATAGGTCTTGCTCTATCTAGGTCTTAACCATCCAGCAGAAAAGTATAAAACTGAGGTATACACCACTGGGCCATAATAATAAGTTGAGCTATAAATGGCTATGGTTGACAACTTCTTTGGATAACTCACTAGTGTTGTGGAATGCTGGACTGTGTTGGATTGTGTCATTGGGTTCAGGCACCTAAATTGGTTGAATGACAATGGAGTGCCCATCTTTGACAGGTGTAGACAAAAGAAGGGGTATAGAAATGAAGAATCATGATGTGTGTGTATGGACAGTTGGGATAGATACACTGTGCTCCTACATAATTCTATGAGAGGCAAGATTTGTACTAATGGTGGTGGGACAATATATTATGTCGGCTTCTAGTACTACGGACAATAAGTAAAATAACAAGGTAGAAAATATTAATTATTGAATCTTTTATATAATTCAGGTATAAAAAATAAGATATGTAAACAGCTACGTTCTCTTAATTTACTGATAAGAGACATCTGCTATAATAGTGTCTGTAAGTATAATAGCATGTATGCACCTTGTATGATACCAAAACATTATGAAAACAGTTTTGAATGTATTAATTTATCGAATCCATCTTGTTAAGGTGTCTTAAAACTGTCTCAATGATATCTGTACTTCAATGAAATAAAAAAATACATAAATAAAATTAAAAATAAAACATTTTAGGTGCTGAATCTCTGCTGGTCTTGTGATGTAACTTCCTTTCTGTACTTTCTTTTTATTCCATGTAATCATGTGTGTCCACTAACATTGTATTGTGTTTTATTGCTTTTATCTTGCTGTCAAACCCTTTTGTTATTGGTCAGACCTCAAAGATAAACCACTGCCACTGTAGTCTCCTTGAAGTTACAAGTACTTAACAAAAGGATCTAGGTTTTAAAAAGGATTCACATAAAAATTTGAAGAGAAAACAATAATCCATGTGAGAAAAAAAATCAATAGATAGAACAACTGTATGGTAGAGGGATTCATTAAGAGCACAAAGGATCTTTTAGGGTGAGGAATGTTCTGCATCTTGATTGGAGCATAAGTTTAGCAGATTTTATACGTTGCATGAGCAAAGTTTATTTCATTGCATGTAAATTTCACCTAAAACACAGGACAGATATTTTTTTCTGTTTACTAGACATTAATTATAGTAACATAGTTCAAAATATTGAAACAGGTTATGAGGAATTATCAGACCTAAAAACATGCAACAAAAGCCAGATGTGGTGGTACACATGTCTATAATTTCAGCAGTTGGGGAGCTGAGGCAGGAACGTCTCTGAAAGTCCCCCTGGGCTGCATAGTGCGGTCTGAACTACCTATCAAAGCCTTGTTTTGTTTTGTTGTTTTTGGTGGAACCGGGGATTGAGCCCAGGCCCTTGCACTTGGGAAGGTAGTACTTTTTCCACTGAGCCATCTCCCTGGTCCCAAAGCCCCGTTTTTAAAAAAAGGGAACAAAATAACAGCAGTGCAAACTCAAATATAATAAGGTTAAGAAAGTCAGAAAAGCCAAGGAAAGTGTTTAAATCAGCTTACAGAAACTACTCAGTCTGCATTGAATCTTAGGTTAAGAAAAAATTATGTAAATGCCATTGTTAAGACACTTAAGAATGTGAATATGAGTAGTTACAAACAAAATAGTAATTTTACTGGGGCAGGGATATAGCTCAGCAGCTTAAGTGCCTGCCTAGCAAGCAGAAGATCCTGAGTTCAATCCCCAGTACCAAAACAAAGCAAACAAAAATGATAGTAATTTGATCAAAACTAGATTTTCTGATTGTGATACTTAAGGTATACTGTTCTTTTCTACATACTTAGGTATTTAAGAATTAAATGATGTAATTTATCCCATTTTCTCTCAAATGGTTATTAAATTAACAAATAAAAATATGCATGATATTCATGTGAAAAAGAAAGATAAAGCCAGAGGGACAAAATGGCTGTTCATTGCCATGGTTTTCAAGGAAATCAGAAAGTTTTCAATACAAAACTTCAAACTATAACAAAGTTTAAAAATTATAAAAGTGAGATAACATAGTGGTTTTAATGGAGCAAAAATGAATTTAGGGAGAATTTCGTTTTTTCTTTTCTTTTTTTTTCTGTACCGGAAATTGAACTTGGGACCTGCCCTTGGCAGGCAGGCCCTTATTCCACTAAGCTATCTCCCTCACCCTAAGGAGAATTTGAGGATCAGAAACAGTGGTTTTCCATGGGAAATTACTTGGTAATGTTTGTAGTAGTCTGCACACCTATAAAACTGAACTGATCTTGGGTGCATGTGGATTTTTTGGACCCAGCCCTCACTGGATGTGGCAGCGGGTCTGGCCTTTCTCTCAGTCAGTTACTGTTGGCTACTACTGTGCTTTTGCACTCTGCATGTTGTGATCCAGCCAAATGCCACTCGCAAAAAACACCTATCAGACACATACCACATTTTGTTTCCTCCTATCAGTACATATACACTCATTTCAATGGATTAAAGCACTTGCTTTGGCAGGTGCAGTAGCTAGAGTTCCAACTCAAGCATGCGGAGCTGGCCCTGATACCCCGGGGCATGTTGAGACTGGGGAGACTGGGCGTGGTGGTGAGCGCCTATAATCACAGCTCTTGGGAGGATGAAAACAGGAGAATCGCTATGAATCTGATCCACGTAGTGGGGCCCTGTAGCTCCTGTACGAAATACATTTAAAAAGAAAATACACGAGTCTGCTCTACCCTGCAACTCCCTGAGCACCTGCCCCCAAGCCCGCTGAGCGAGTGAGAATTTCTACGACTCTCCCGGGACTCTATCTATACGAGCAAAGTTTGGTGAGTGTGTGGAAGAGCCCTTGGATTCTTCCCACACACACCACACCATCTGGAGTCCCCACCACAAAGACCTCCCAGCGAGCAAGCAATTGGCCTGAGACACCCCAGACC
This sequence comes from Ctenomys sociabilis, assembly GCA_004027165.1. Lineage (NCBI taxonomy): Eukaryota > Metazoa > Chordata > Mammalia > Rodentia > Ctenomyidae > Ctenomys > Ctenomys sociabilis. The sequence continues at coordinate 7,161 of PVKA01004726.1, read as the reverse complement.
AGCTTGCCCTTCAACTCCCCAGAGCTGCTGCCCCCAAGCTCGCCTAAGGAGTGAGAATTTTTGTGACTCTCCTGGCACCCTATCCAAGGGAGTCCAGTTCAGTGAGTGTGTGGCAGAGCTTCTGTGCTCCCCAGTGCTTGCTGGATCAGGGACACAGCAGAGGGAACTATAGGCTCACAGTTGTACCAGAAAGGCTGCAACAAAAAGGAACTGAACACAACAGCTATATCCAGGCCAGGCATAATTGGATAATCTCTAACTTAATAGACTGACACCAGATTCTCATAACATGCTAAGGATCTAACTGCACCAAAGCTCTACACCAAAGGTCAGAGGTCAGGGCTATACAAAATGACAAAGACAAGGAGCAAAAGGCAACTTCAATACTTGAGTCTATCAATAAGTACAGAGGACACTAGCCCAGCTGAAATGAATAAATTAACAGAGGCAGAAGCAAAGAAACAACAACAGAAAGATATAGAGGAACTCAGAACAGAATTAATGCCTGAAATAAAAAAAGAAATTTTTGAATACATACCATCAGAAGTAATGAATCAAATCCAGAAACCTATAGGGGAAATCCAATGCCTACCCAGCACAAGTGCAGAGAACACTATTCTAGCTGAAACGTATGAATTAACAGTAAACAAAGAAACAACAGCAGAAAGGTAAAGAGGAACTCAGAGCAGAAATAATTTCTCAAATAATAAAGTAATTATTTGAAATTGTAGCATCTGAAGTAGAGAATCAATTCCAGAAATAGAGGAAACACAATTTGGAAAAAAATCTGCAGTAAAAGAATTAATAGCTTCCTCTAAAGAAGACATTGATAAAAAAATAGAGGAGATCAGAGATATGAAGGATTCCTAGAGTGAGGAATACAGAAAAGTAGAGCGCATGAAGCAGAGTCAAAGAGATATAGAAGAACTTAAAATCTCAATCACAAGTACACAAAACCATTTGAGTGAAAGCGAGGACAGAGTTTCAGATCTTGAAGACGTTGGTGCAGCTAGGGAGAAGGTGAGAAAGGATATCTTAAAAACAATGAGGATGCAGGAAAAAATAATCCATCACCTGCAAGATGATGCCAAGATGAACAATGTGAGACTAATTGGCATCAATGAGAATGAAGGAGTCAATTCCAATGCCATAAAAAGAATATGGGCAGACATAATAGCAGAAAACTTCCCAAATATGAGGAAACTATCGAACATTCAGGTAACCAAAGCATGCAGAATGCAAAATAACTTCAACTCAACTACAAACACAATGAAATATATAATAGTCAAGATCTCAGAAATCCAACAGGAGAATAATATACTGAAAGATGCTAGAGAAAAGAAGCAGATCACATTCAAAGAAAGACACATCAAGTATATCTGACTTCTCTACACAAACTATGAAGACAAGGAGGGCATGGAGCAGTTTTTCAAGTCCTGTATGAAAGCAAATTCCAGCCCAGACTATTATACCCTGCAAAACTCTCTTTTAAGTTTGATGGAGAAGTGAAATACTTCCATGACAAAGAACAAGTAAAGAACTTCATGATGACAAAGCCATCACTACACAGACTACTGAAAGATGTTGTAGAGAGCAACCACAATGACCAGAACTCCATGAATGAGAATGGAAGGAACCCACTAAAAAGGGAAAACAATTAAACACAGGACAAAAAGAAGTAAACAATGCAGGTTAATATTGTAAACATCAATGTAAATGGACTCAAATCACCAATTAAGAGAAATAGACTGGCACAGTGTATTAAGAAACAAAATCCAACAATATGCTGTGTAGAAGAAACACACTCAGTGCAAAAAAGACATTCATAGGCTTAAAGTCAAAGGATAGAAACAATACTACATGCCCCAGCACTTCAGAAAAAATCAGGAGTAGTAATTCTTTTCATAGACAGTTTCAACTTCAAACCAAGAATGATGAAACAACACAAAAAAGGCCACTATATATTGGTTAGGGGAAAAATTCAAGAGGAAGAAGTGACACTCATAAATACTTATGCACCAAACACAGGAACACCCAACTATGTAAGACAAATTTTAATGGACATGAAAAATATAATATCCAAGTCCACAAAATTATTAGGAGATCTTAACACCCCCATATCTCAAAAAGACAGGTCAACCAGACAAAAAAATTAGTAGAGAAGAAGCAAAACTGAACCAGAGCTTAGAACAAATGGATTTGAGGACATACAAAATGTTCCAATGAACTACAGCTGAATACACATCATTTTTCAGTTGCACATGGGTCATTTTCTAAAATAGACCACATACCAGTCCATAGGTCATGCTTAAGTATGTGCAAGAAAACAAATTATCCCATGAAAATTAAGTAACCACAGTGCAGTGAAACTGGAAATGAAAGACAAAAAGAACAGAAAAATCCGCTAAATACAAGGAAATTAAATAACATCCTACTCAGCAATAAATGAGTCTCACATGAAATTAAGCAAGAAACTGAACAATATTGACAATTCAGTAAAAATTCAAGCACAATTTACCGGAATTTATGGAAAGCGATGAAAGCAGTTCTGAGAGGGAAAATCAAAGCTATGAACTCACACATTAGGAAAACAGAACGGGAACAAATAAAAACCCTAATGTTGCACCTCTAGCGTTTAGAAAAGGAAGAGCAAACCAAAAACAGAGCCCAAATATGGGAAGAAACCGTAAAGATTAGAGCATAAATTAGTTTAATTGAGATTATAAAAACAGTTCAAAGAATCCACAAATTGAAAAGCTGGTGCTTTGAAAGACTAAATAGTTGATAAGCCCCTAGCCAACATCATCAAAAAGAGGAAAGAAACAAAAATTGACATACAACCAATAATGAATGAAAAGGGTGAAATTACCACATACCCAGTGAAAACTCAGATTATCAATCGCTACTTCGAGAATTTTATGCTCAAAGAATAGAAGACATAGAAGAAATGGACAGATTCTGCAAAAGGTACAAATTACCCAAATTGAACCAAGAAGATATAACAACTCTCAATAAGCCAATAACAGCCAACAAAATACTAAAAGTAATAAAAAGCCGACTGACAAAGAAAATTTCAGGACCTGATGGATTCACAGCAGAATTCTAGAAGAAATTTATAGAAGATACAATCCAAAATCATTCATAAAGTTATATTATACTGATTCCCAAACCTGGGAAAGACACAATCAAAAAAGAGAACTACAGACCAATCTCCCTCAGGAACACAGATGCAAAAATCCTCAATAAAGTCTTAGCAAACAGAACACAACAAATCATCAAGAAACTCCTACACCATGACCAGGTAGAATTCATCCCAGGGATGCAAGGATGGTTCAATATTCAAAAATCTATAAATGTAATACACTATATTAATAGACTGAATTCTAAAAACCACATGATCATCTCAATTGATGCAGAAAAAGCTTTTGACAAACTCCAACACCCATTCATGTTCAAAATCCTACAGAAAATTGGAATAGATGGACTCTACCTTAACTTGACAAAAGCCCTCTATGACAACCCAATGGCTAATATAATCCTAAATGGGGAAAAACTGAAATCTTTTTCACTTAGATGTGGTACAAGACAAGGATGTCCTCTATCACCCCTCCTACTCAATATACTTTTGGAATCATTAGCAACAGCCATTAGAGAAGAGAGAGAAATAAAAACAATAAGAATAGGTAAAGAAGAAGTTAAATTATCACTCTTTGCAGATGACATGATACTTTACTTGGAAGACCCAAAAAATTCCACCAAGAAGCTAATAGAATTCATGCATAAATTCAGTAGCATAGCAGGATACAAAGTCAGTACTCAAAAGTCAATAGCATTCCTCCTCACAGATAGCAAACACACTGAGAGGGAAATTATAGAAACAATGCCTTTTAAATAGCACCACAGAAAATTTAATACAGTGGAATGCACTTAACCAAGGCAGTCAAATATATTTTCATGGAAAATTACAACACAGTAAGAAAAGAGAGCATAAATGATTCAGAAAAATGGAAAGATATTTCATGTTCCTGGATTAGAAGAAACAACATTGTGAAGATGGCCAGGAAGCCAAAATTATTGTACGGATTTAGTGCAGTCCCTATCAAACTGCCACCAACATACCTCCCAGACCTAGAGAAATTGTTCCTAAAATATATTTGGAACCACAGAAAACCTAGAATAGCAAAGCCAATCCTGGCCAACAAGGTAAGAATGGATGATTCACAATTCTTGACTTGAAATTATATTACAAAGCCACTGTGATAAAATCCACATGATACTGGCAATGCAATAGATCTGAGGATCAATGGAATAGATTAGAAGATGCACAGGCCTCTGTGAACACACTCAGCCACCTGGTCTTTGACAAAGGGACAAAACATGCTGAGTGGAAGAAAGATAGCTTGTTTTACAAATGGTATTCAATAAACTGGCTTTATATATACTGGAAACTAAAATTTTACCCAGGTCTATCACCGTGCACTAAGCTAAAGTCAAAATGGATTAAAGAGCTAAACATTATAACAGAAACACTCAGTCTCCTGAAAGAGAAAGTAGGAGGAGCACTTGAAGACATAGGCATAAGCACAGAGTTCATGAATAAACATGTATTCACACAGGCAACACTTGAAGAATTCACAACTTGAATCAAGGCTTCTTCAGAAGTTTCTGGACATCAAAAGAAATTATCAACAAAGTGAAAAGACAACCCACAAATTTTGAAAAAATCTTAACTAATAAGCACTCAGACCAACATCTGCTCTCTAGAATTTATAAAGAACTAAGATATATTAGGGCCCTCACATTTAAAGATGCAATTCAGAACTGAGCATCTGAGATGAATACACTCTTCTCAGAGGAAGAAATTAAAGAAGTGAAGAAATATATTTAAAAGATGCTCCACATCACTAGTCATCATGAAAGGCAAGTTAAAACAACACTGAGATGCTATCTTACTCCAGAAAGAATGGCTATTATAAAGAAATCAACCAACAACAAATGTTGGACAGGATGTGTTCAAAAGGAAACACTTCTCCACTACTGGTGCGAATGAAAACTGGTGCAACCATTGTGGAGATCAGTGTGGAGACTCCTTACAGAAGTAGGCCTGGAAATCCTATTGAAGCCGGCTAGCTCCATACTGGGAATTTTCCCAGAGGAACTGAAAACATCATATCATAGTGATATATTTGTACCCTGTTTATCGCAGCACAATTTGTAATAGCAAAATCTTGGAAACAACCAAGATGCCCATTACATGAGGAATGGTTACAAAAGATGTCGTATTTCCATACAATGGAATATTACTCAGCTATAATGAGTGATAAACTTGAAGCATTTATATTGAAGTGGATGCCACTTGAACATATGGTCATAAGTGAAATAAAACAGACACACATGTGCAAATATCAGTGTGTCTAGTATAAGAAATCAAAAGAAGAAATACAAACAGAAATCTACAACAACAATTAAAAAGAATTTAGTCGGAGAGTTAGGACAAACTGAACGGCATATGCTGCAGGGTACTAATCAGCTCTTCTTCTAGATGGTTAACAACCTAAGTTCACAGATCAAAAATTGGAGAAATAGAAAGGCTGCAAGGTCAGCCAACGTTTTGGCCCTATCCTTTCAAGGTCAGTGAAGACTCTGAACATAGGAGAACCTGTAGTGTCACATCATGGAATGCAGTCGTGCCCCAATTTTCTGATCAAGGAGATTACGGAGCCACAGAGGAATGTGATAGATGATCTATAGTATGCCTAAGGAAAGTCACACGGAGAGACAACTTTCTCTCAGGCTCTCACAGAAGGCAAACTGGTCAAGCAATGGCCATGAGTCATCTATATGGTTTACACAGATGAAGGATCTACAGAGTGAGGTACAAGATTACAGGATAAACCCTGAAGGACTTGACTGACCTCATCAGATACAAAAATTGCATTTTTTGTTATAAAGGTCTTGCTTTATCTCGGTCTTAACCATCCGGCAGAAACATATAAAAATGAGGTATATAAAATAAGGTCATAATAATAAGCTGAGCATAAATGGCTCTAGTGAACAACTTCTTCAGATAACCCACTACTACTGTGGACTGCTGGACTGTGTTTGATTGTTTTGTTGAGTTCAGGCACCTATAATTGAATGACAATAGAATGCCCATCTTTGAGAAGACTAAATAAAAAAAGGGGGGATACAAAGGAAGAACCATTCTGTGATTATATAAACAGTACAGTTAGGATAAATATGCACTACTTCTGCATAATTCTATGAGAAGGAAGATTTGCACTAATAGTGTTTGGACAGGATTTTGTGTCATCTTCTTGTACTATGGACACCCACTAAGAAATAACAGTGTAGAAAGTATTAATTATTGAAAGCGTACTATAATTCAGTTTTTAAATAATAAGGTAAGTATACAGCCATACTTTTAATTCATTGATTAGAGGCATGTACTCTAATAGTATTTCTAAGTAGAATATCCTGTATGTACTTTTAACGACAAGAAACCATTATGGAAACAATATGTAATGTTTTAATTGTTGAATCTGCCCTACTAATTCAATGTGAAACTGTCCCATTTTATTTGTTCTTCAATAAAATAAAATTAAATTAAAAAAGAAAATACACCCTTTTCAGTCATTCTACTCCCAGCAGTGTAAAATCAGGCTCTTTAGCTAATGATGCCTTTATTTATTTATGTATTTATTTAGTTGTGAAATGCCTACACTTATAGAGACGTGGCTTCAGGTTTATCAAGAATAAAAAAACTCACTCTAACTCTGGATGCAAACGGTGAGAGCCTAGGAGAAGGTAGATGTAGCAAGGGTTGCAGGCAGCTGGGAAGATAAACAAACAAGACAAAGTGAAGCTAGCAGCGATGACTGGAGCGGGGTTTATAGCAGGAAGAAAGGCCAAGTTAGTAGCACAGCTCACTAGGTTGCGTAGGGGCTAATAGCTGACCTTAACCAAACAGGATATTTACCTCAGGAATGAGGCAGCTTGTGTGCTTTAGGCACTGGACCATGTCCCACCTACATACATTTGATCCATTTCCTAGCTTCAAGGCTCCCAGTATAGCCTCCTTTTTTGTTTTGTCTTCTCAGAGATGGGTATTTCATTGCAGTTAAAGAAGCTGTATTTGGAGAAATCTTTAAAGGACCTTTT
>PVKA01004725.1:0-96421 GCA_004027165.1 Ctenomys sociabilis | reverse complement strand
TCATTAATTTACTTGGTTCCCAGAAACACTCCTCAGAACTTTGGGATGAAGACAGCTTAATTGCTCTTGATGATAACATTATGACAGCTCGAGAGTGAGAAACATTAAAACTAATTATGCTTGCTTTTTTTATTCTAAAAATGCTTAGATTTGCTAAACCCCTTTTCAGGCTAGCAACAAATATAACATGACCAATTTTCTTGAGCATAGATTCTCATGTAAATATTGATACAAAAGTGTGTTCAGAAGGCAGCTTCTACCAAAATGAAAGAATTTCAGGATGTGTATGTGGTGTGTGAAATGTACACAGTAAAAATGCCAAACACTGAAAGAAATTTATTTGCATTTCATTTTACTGTCTGCCTTGATGCTTCAATAACAATTATATTGCAAATATTCTTTTGAAATTCATCTGTGTAAAATATCAGTAAAATTATACCTTCAAGATGAAATTGGAAGAGAAAGCTACATTTTTACTATCTTAAGATGTATTTCTTTTCTCAGAGTTGCTATTTGCCAAAAGACGTTATTTGAAAAAAGAGCATTAATGACTTCTTGCATTAAAAGTTTTTGAGTACAATTAATCTGTTAATATGACCAACCGATTTGATGATAAAAAAGATACTATATCAATCATTATTAATCATCAATTTTTGTTTTGCAAATCTATAACTTATGTATTGTTATATGTTATCCTGATTCTGTCTGTGTTTTTGTTTTTCTTACTTTTGTTTTTATGCATCAAAATGAAAGAAAATTATAAATCCTCCCCAAAAAACCTTTTGAGTGCAAACCTTGAGTGATTTTATGGTAAATCTAATTTATTTAAATTAGTTTTATTTAATTATACATACAGCTGTTCTGTGCCCTGAACACAGCCCAAGGGACTATTTAAAGTGCTTAAGTCTAAATGTCATGTTTTATCACTATGCAGCATAGAAAACTACAACAAAAAATTTAGTTGCTCCATGGGTAGGGCTTGAAGAGGGCAGGTTTCTTCCCGCCTTTTTTGATCTATGATGCAATAGAGATTATAATGCTATTGCTACATATGAGCCAGACGTTTTTCCTTCCTTTCAACTGAACCTATGACACCATTCAGCTTATAGCTCTGCCCCTGTTCAAATGTGACAATTTCATTCATAAAGCTCTGAAAACATTTTCAAAATCTATGCCACAGCCCAAATTTTTATCTAGTTCTTTAGATGCCTACATTTAATTTCCAACTTAACATTGCCCTGTAAATAATTCTTACACACAGAGTAGAATTAATAGTTCATGCATCTTACCCTGTATTCTAACCTTGCAAAATGGAGCTTCACCTATCATTTTGACCACTGGTCCTCTCATACTTTGGGGAACTGTAGAAGACTATCAGGTCCTCTTCTCAGTCCAAAAAAATCAATATTTGTAATCCCAAGGTTACGTTATTGGAATCCTGTCAGGTTGATTCAAATCTACCATTTTCCATGTAACCCACGGTGAAAACTGAAGGCACTAAATTATGTCTTTAATCATCGGGGAGTTCAGGGGTTCTAGGTCCAGCCACAAAGATGGCTTCCGGGAACCAAGAGAGCGACCCAGGGCCTCACCCGGTTTTTATTCAGTGGGGGAGTGGCTTGAGGAGGATTGACTGAGAATCATGGGAATTAGGTGACTACTATGAGCTGAGCTAGGTGGGTGGCCTAAATTTACCTCTGCCATATGCAGAGAGGACATGCAGAAAGTGATCTGCATTATGTAATGTTTAATGTTTTGGAAAGTCTGGTGCTTCAGCTTTGATGTAGTCTTTCAAGCCCCAGGAAGTCATAGCCTCTATCTCAAGACTCTATCTCAGCTGACAGCACAGAGCATTAGCTCTACCATCCTGTTTTGTCCCGGCTCACATTAAGGAGCAGCAGGTTTACCAGGGAAACACGCATGCCACCTTCAAAGACCATCACCATCACCTCAGCTAGACCAATACACATTACTTAAGGCCAACTGAAGGATAAACAGAAGTTCTAGCCAGCTCTCTACATAACAATACAAGGAAATAGGATAAGGCTCAGTCAAAATGGAGACAGTGGCTCTTCTTTCAAGGAGAGCTGCTCAGTGGGTCCTCCACAGGGAACAAGATGGCTTAGAGCTGATATAACCCCATCCTCATACAAGAAAAATACAGGCAGCATCACATCTTAGCAACTTGTAAGAACTTGCATTCTGAAATCAAATAAGCTGGATTTGAACTCTAGACTCACTTTATTGAAAGAAAAATGATTTCAGCAAGTTTCTTTTCAAAGTCTTAATTTCCTCATTTGTTGTGTAAGTAACTACCAAACCTCCAAATGCAATCTAGAGAAATACACATGAAGATTTTGTGTAAAATCTAAGGATTCATTTAATCATTGATAAACCTTAAAATATTCTTAAATGGAGAATCAAAATTTGAACATAGGTCTAAGAGCAACAGATGATCTTATTTTCTAAAACATTAGTAAAGCCTACCGACAAAGAAAAGTCCAGGTCCTGATGGATTCACAGCTGAATTCTATAAGAAATTTATAAAAGATATAATCCTCACACTCCTCAAACCCTTCAATGAAATTGAAAACAAAGCAGTCCTCCCAAAATCATTTCTCGAGGCAAGTGTAATACTGATTCCAAAACCAGGGAAAGACACAACCAAAAAGGAGAACTACAGGCCAATCTCCCTCATGAACATAGATGCAAAAATACTCAATAAAATCCTAGCAAATAGAATACAGCACATCATCAAGAAGATAATACATCAGGACCAGGTAGGATTCATCCCAGGGATGCAAGGATGGTTCAGTATTCAAAAATCTATAAATGTAATACACTATATTAATAGGCTGAAATCTAAAAACCACATGATCACCTCAATTGATGCAGAGAAAGCTTTTGACAAAGTCCAACACTCATTCATATTCAAAGTAATAGAGAAAATTGGAATAGATGGACTCTACCTTAACTTGATAATAGCCATCTATGCCAACCCAAAAGCAAATATAATCCTAAATGGGGAAAAACTGAAATCTTTTGCTCTTAAATAAGGTACAAGGCAAGGATATCTTCTATCACCCCTCCTATTCAAAATAGTTTTGGAATCCTTAGCAACAGCCATTAGAAAACAGGGAGAAATAAAGGGAATAAGAATAGGTAAAGAAGAAGTTAAATTATCACTATTTGCAGACGACATGATACTTTACTTGGAAGACCCCAAAAATTCCACCAAGAAGCTACTAGAACTGATACAGAAATTCAGTAGCACAGCACGATACAAAGTCAATACTTTGTCAATACAAAGGCAATGGCATTCCTCTACACAGATAACAAGCACACTGAAAAGGAAACAATAGAAATAATACCTTTTATAATAGCACCGCAGAAAATGAAATATCTTGGAATTCATTTCACCAAAAGACAAAGATCTTTTCCAAGAAAATAATAGCACCTTAAGAAAAGAGATTATAGAAGATTTCAGAAAATGGAAAGATATTCCATATTCCTGGATAGGAAGAACCATCATCCTGAAGATTGCCACACTCCCAAAATTGCTGTACAGATTTAATGCAATCCCTATCAAACTGCCACCAACATACCTCCCAAACATAGAGAAATTATTGCTAAAATTTATTTGGAACCACAAATGACCTAGAATAGCAAAGGGAATCTTGGCCAATAAAGACAAGGCAGAAGGCATAACAATTCCTGACTTGAAATTATACTACAAAGCCACTGTCATAAAATCAACATGGTATTGGCAACGAAATAGACCTGAGGATCAATACAGTAGATTAGAAGATGCAGAGGTATCTATGATCACACTCAGTCATCTGATCTTCAACAAAGGGGCTAACCAACTTACTGGAAGAAAGATAGCCTCTTCAACAAATGGTGCTGGAAAACCTGGCTTTCTACATGCCAAAAACTAAAACTTCACCCAGCTGTATCACCATGCACTAAGCTAAGATCAAAATGGATTTAAGATCTAAACATTAAAACAGAAACACTCAATCTCCTGGAAGTGAAAGTAGGAGGAACTCTTGAAGATGTAGGAGTAGGTAAAGAGTTTATTGACAAACATATTTGCATGGGAAACACTTGAAAAAATCAACAACTGGGATCAACTCTTCTTGAGGAGCTTCTGCACATCAAAAGAAATTGTCAACAAAGTGAGAAGGCAACCCACAAATTTTGAAAACGTCCTAACTAGTAAGCAATCAGACAAATGTCTGCTGTCTAGAATATCTAAGGCACTAAGATATAACAGGGCCCTCAGACCCAATTCAGAAATAGGCATCTGAGATGAATACATACTTCTCAGAGGACAAAATTAAAGAAGCGAATAAATATATGAAAAAATGCTCCACATCACTAACCATCCATGAAATGCAAATAAAAACAACACTGAGATACCATCTCACTCCAGAAAGAATGGCTATCATAAGGAAATCAACCAACAACAAATGTTGGAGAGGTTGTGGGGAAAAGGGAACACTTCTCCACTGCTGGTGGAAATGTAGACTGGTACAAACATTGTGGAGATCAGTGTGGAGACTTCTCAAAAGAGTAGGACTGGAAATCCCATTCAAGCTGGCTATTCCCGTACTGGAAATTTTCCCAGAGGAACTGAAAACATTATATCATAATGATATATGTGTACCTATGTTTATAGCAGCACAATGTGTGATAGCAAAATCTTGGAAACAACCAAGAAACCCGTCACCTGAGGAATTGAAAAAGATGTGGTATTTTTATACAATAGAGTATTACTCAGCTATAAAGAATGATAAAGTCAATGCATTTGTATTGAAGTGGATGCCACTTGATCATATATTTGTAAGTGAAATAAACCAGACATACATGTGCAAATATCATACAATCTCCATAGTATAAGAAGACAAAAGAAGAAATACATGTAGAAATGTACAACAACAACTACAGACCATTGAGTCAGATAGTTAGGGCAAACTAAACAGCATATGTTGCAGGGTACTAATCAGCTTTTCTTCTGGATTGTTAACAACCTAAGTTCACAGATCAAAGTTGGATAAATACAAGAGCTGTAAGGCCAGCCAACATTTTGGCCCTAGTGTTTCAAGGTCAGCGAAGCCTCAGGGAATAGGAGAACCTGTACCACAACGTCATGAAACTCAGTTGTGCCCCAAATTTTCTGATCAAGGAGATTATGGAGCCACAGAGGAAAGAGACTGATGATGTATAGTGTGCCTGGGGAGAGTCACATGGAGAGAAAACGTTCTCTCCAGCTCTTACAGAGGGCAAACTGGTCAAGCATTGGCCGTGACTCATCTACATGGATGACACAAAGGATCTACAGAGTAAGGTACAGGATTACAAGATAAACCCTGAGGGGACTTCCCTGACCTCATCAGAAACAAAAGCTACATCTTTTGGTATATAGGTCTTGATCTATCTAGGTCTTAACCATTCAGCAGAAAAGTGTAAAAATGAGGTATATAATGTGGGGCCCTATTAATATATGGAGCTGTAAGTGGCTATAGTCAACAACTTCTTCACATAACTCACTATCGTGGAAGGCTGCACTGTGTTGGATTGTGTCACTGAGTTCAGGCACCTAAATTTGTTTAATGACACGGGAGTGCTCATCTTTGACAGGCCTAGACAAAAAAAAGGGGGTATACAAAAGAAGAATGATGATGTGTGTGTATGAACAGTACAGTTAGGATAAATGTGCCATGCTTCTCCATAATTCTATGAGAAGCAAGATTTTCATTAATAGTGGTTGGACAAGATATTATGTCGGCTTCTAGTACTATGGACATCCACTAGGAAAATAACTTATTTATACAAGAGTGTAAATAAGGTAGAAAGTATTACTTATTGAATCTTTGATATAATTCAGGTATAAAAAAATAAGATCATTAAACAGCTATACTCTTAATTCACTGATAAGAGACATCTGCTATAATAATGTCTGTAAATATAATATCATGTATGCACCTTGTACGATACCAAAACATTACGAAAACAGTTTTCAATGTATTAATTTATCGAATCTGTCCTGTTAATTTGTCTTGAAACTGTCTCATTGGTATTAGTACTTCAATAAAATAAAATAAATTTAAAAAAATATGCTACCCATGGAAAAAGAAAATAAAAAAGAAAATAAAACATTAGTAGATAAGCTACCATTGCTTAAAAGTTGAATAATACAAATTGCTTCTCTGGAGTTCTGTTAACACTGACTCATCTGATTTTAGTACAGGTTCTTAAAATAGGTTTTGACAATATTTTGGATTTCTGTAGGACCTGTTGTAGTTTCATCTTTTTCATTCCTAATTGCATAGATTTGGATCTTTTGTTTTGCTTGTTTGTTTTTGATAAGGTTGGCTAAGAGTTTGTCAATTTCATTTAATTTTTCAAAGAACCAGCTGTTCAATTCATTGATTCTTTGTCTTGTTTTCCTAGTCTCAATTAGATTTATTTTTATTATGATTTTTATAATTACCTCCCTAGTGTGAACTCCAAGGCTTGCCTTGTTTTTTTCACTAGAGGTCTGAGGTTCAACCTTAGTTCACCTATGGACTGAGAGATAGCTCCGTGGCAGAAGCATGGCCTGGCAAATGCAAGGACATGAGTTTGATCTTCAGTAGTGCAAAACAAAACAAAATATTCAGTTGTTTACTTGAGCTTTCTCAGTTTTCCTGATGTGAGAATATTCTGCTATAAATTTCCCTCAAGAGGCTGATTTTATCATGTACCAGCAGTTCCAGTACATTGTATCAGCATGACCATTTAATCGTAGAAACTGTCTAATTTCTTCTTTAATTTTGTTTACTAGATTACTAGTCAGCCATGAAGAAAGAAAATCTAGAGGCCTTTCTTGGCAAGTGGGTGTGCCTTGAGACCACGTTCTGAAGTAAAACAAATCAGACACATATGTATAAATATCACATTGTTTCTCTGGTATGAGATACCAGAGAGGTCCACACTGTATAACAGGTATTGTGAAATAGGAAGAAAATATTCAAATGGCAATTGGAACCAGGGATCAGGGAGGGGAAAGGAATCAAAGAGAAAGAAAACTGAGGAAAGAAGAAAGAAAAAGGAAACAAAGCTTTCGATGGGTTGAAGGGATGGTAGGGGAATGGGAAAAAAAGAAGAATCAAGATCTATCACATATATGGATACAAATTTCCTATGATGAACATGATCTTTATGTAAATTTATAGTGTATCAATAAAATTAACTAAAAGACACGCAATTTTACTGTGACTGTTTTATGTATTTGGTACGGGTCTATAGGGTCTCACTACATAGTTCGGACTCATAGTGGTTCTGTTCTCAGCCTTTCAAATGCTGGGATTACAGGCGTGCACCACCTTGTCCAGGGCCAGTCGCCGTTTCAGCACTCCCCAGGGCAGGACCAGCAATGCTGGCCGAGGATTGAAGCCCAGGGGCTACGCTCTGCCTAAAGAGGCACTTTAGTCCACTGAGCTGGCTGGCTGGCCCTCAATTTTACTGTGAATTGAAAAAATGTCTGTGATCTAAGTACAGCCACACATTTCAAAAATACTGGTTGCATGTGTGTACATCTTTTTTTTAATGTATTCAGGACAGCTTCTACCGGGTCTCGCTACTTAGATTGAACTCCTAGTGATCCTCCTGTTTTCAGCTGCCCAAAGAGCTGGGATTACAGGCGCTTGCCATCTGCCCAGTCTCAATTGCCCTCTCAGCGCTCCCCGCAGGTGGGACCTGAGTCGCAGGCCAGGGATCAAAGCTCGGCTGCTGCATGTGCCTAAGTAGGCGCTTTGGTCTGCTGAGCTATCAGGCCGGCCCGCATGTGTATCAATCTTTAGTAAAACAATTTTGTGTTGTTTTAGAAAAACAAGGTCCATGGGGCCAGGGAGATGGCTCAGTAGAATCAGCACTTCCCTGGCAAGTGCAAGGGCCTGGGTTCAATCCTCCATTCGGGGAAAAAAAAAAAGACGAAAAAGAAAAACAAGGTCCTGGGAATATAATGGTTCCTTTTACTTCAGTAAAAATTAATATGTAGTTGATTTTCGTTACAGAAAAAGTGAGAAACTTTGCTCCTCTAATTTAGATTTAGGATATTGTTTAAGAATTGAGAAAATTAGGATCGGAATGTGACTCTCAGAATTTAACTTTCTTTTACTGAAAAATTAAAAGATTCTTCTGATGAAATTTAATATGAATGATATACTATCGTAAACTGAATGTGTACTCACAGCTTCCTGCCTTAACTTGGTGTGGATGACACTTATTTTATAGAATATGTTTTCTTGTCACAGAAGATCCACTATTCCCCACTGTATATTGAAATTTCCCAAATAGCATTAACCCAAACAGAACATCGCCTGTGTAGCCACCTGGGACTTCTCCATTTTTGAAAATGTAGCTAATGGTAACATCTAAGGGACACTTTATCTTTTCTTCCCAACAGAGTCACTCAAAATCACTTGTAGCATGCATTTCCAGACACATGCTCACCACACTGTCACTGAATCTGTTTGCAGAGTTCCATCTCATGGTCTAACCTTTATCACCCATCAAGCACTGGAGGGTTGACAGTTTTATCTCTTTGTCACGTTATGTCAGTCCTCTGCAGTTAGGATGTAAGAATTCTGAGCATCTTGGGGATAATTACTCTTCCAGTAATTTGCAACACTAATGACACTTCTTCAGTTTTTTATGGTGCGAGTGTTTTATGCTTTCTTAATATACACTTGGTCTTTTCTTTGATATTTTTCATCATGTTTGGAAATTTTACATCTCTAAAAAATTTGTTTGTACTGCTCATATGAGAAGTGTTTATGCTTCAGAAAAAGATTATTACAGAAAAACTGGAAAGGCTAGATGATGAACTTTATAATATACATAATATTTACTTTATATATTTATATACAATACAAAACATATATATACAATATATGTTTATTGTATATATAAACTTTTATGTCTTTACTAGAGTAATAGGTCAAGTAATAAGCAAGATAAGGTTGTTTAAGGGATTCGTGCCACAAGGCACTGTTTATACCTGCTAATGTGTTGGCAGATGGTATATCTTAAAGCAAAACTCTGTAAGAAGCTGAGTATGGTAGTACATTCCCATAATTCCAGCACTGTGGATGCTGAGGCAGGAGAATCACAAGTTAAAGCTCAGTGTGGGTAACTTAGAGACTTAGTGATACCTTATCTCAAAACGAATAAATTTTTAAAAGACTTGGGAAGATCAGTGTGAAACTCCCTGGGTTGAAGTCCCAGTACTTAGAAAAGAGAAAAAAGACAGAGAGAAGAAAAGAAAGAAACTTTGTTTTCTGCCCCTATAGTTTTGCCTTCTCCAAGTGTCACTGTAAAAAGAGCAGTATAATACATTGCATTGGGGGTCTGGCTCATTTCACTTGGATAAACAAACTTAGAAGTCATTTGTGTTGTTGCATGAATCAAGTTTTTCCTTTATGTTCTGGAGTAGTATTCCATTCTCTGGATGTACCATAGTTTATCTATTCACTAGTTAATTGATTTCCATTTTTTCTGCAACTGTGAATAATATAGCCAAAGCATTTTATGTTTAGATGTTGGTATGAACATGAGTTCTCATTTCACTCACATATGTACCTAGGCAAAGAGAATTTAAAGTTTTAAACTGAAAAAAAAGATTAAGCACAATATTTTTTCACAGAGATTATAACATTTAGCATTCCAATGGTTATAAGTGAGCATTCTGAACACTCCATATTCTCATCAGAAGTTTGTATTTTTAGTTTCTTTATTAAAAAATCATTTAGCCTGTCTAATAGGTGCATGGTAATATCTTATGGCTTTAATATATACTTCTCTGGAGACTAATGATGTCGAACATGTATTTATAAGCTTATTTCCATTCTCTATATCTTCCTTGTGAAGTATCCAATTTTTTGCCTAGTATTAACTTAATTATCCTTGAGTTTTAAGAGTTCTTCGTATATCATGGATACAAGTCTGTTAAAGAATATATGAACTATAAATATTTTCTCTCAATGAAAATGTTGGCCTAACTCTTCACTATCTTACTGGCATCTTTCACAGAGCATTACACTGCTGTTAATTTTGATATAATCCAATTTGTCAATTCTTTCTGTTTTGTGTGTTTGTTTGTTTACATTTTATTTATTTAAATTTATTTGGTACAGGGTCTCACGACACAGCTTGGACTCCCAGTGATGCTGCTGTCTGAGCCTCTGCAATGCTGGGAGTGCATGCTTTTGCTGCCACTCCCAGCTTTGGTGACCAGCTCGGTGTGGGACTGGCACAGCATATGGCACCAGGGATTGAAGCCAGGTTCTTGCACTGCCCGATGCTTGGACCGCCAAGCTTTCTCTCAGCCCTATCAATTGTTTTGTGTCTGGGGATTTGTTATAGCATTCAAAACTTCAGCAAATCAAGTCCATACACATTTTTATACCATATAGAAATTTTATAACTTTAAACTGTATATTTAGGTAGGCAATAAATTATGATTATGAAATATTATGCACCATTTGTGCCATTTTTATTTTCCTCCATATGGGTGTCGAATTGTTCTTGCTTCACTTATGGCATTTACTTTATCCTTTGACTTGTCTTTGCACTTTTCTCTAAACTAAGTTAATTCTTTATGGGTGTATAGTTTTGGCCTCTCTGTTCAGCTTCGTGCTTTCTTTTATCCAAAACTTTATTGCTTTCAACTACAGCCATTATTACTCACCTTATAGTAAGTCTTTATATGGAGCAACAAACAGTCCTGCCTCCAGGCAGTATGACTCCTTGGATGTGTTCTTTGGAGAATTATTTTGAGTATTCTAGTCTGCTACTTTTTTGTATATATTTTAGAATTCAGTTTGTTGTCATTGTTCAAAACTACTTGCTAAGATTTGGATTATGGAGATGAAGTTATACATCAAATTGGGGAGAAGTGACATCTTTTTTTTTAAAAAAAAAACCCCACTTCTTTATTCTTTTTTTTTTTTTTTTTGCAGAACCAGGGATTGAACTCAGGCCCTTGCACTTGCCAGGCAAGTGCTAATTCTACTAAGCTATCTCCCTGGCCCGAGAAGTGACATCTTAACAATTTTTTTAGTATATGTTGCTTGCAGCACATAAAGACAGCCGTTATGCTTGGAATTGGTAGACATGAACAACACATTTTAATTCTGCTTTCATTTCCTTCACTCCCCCCTCTCTCCCTTTCTTGGTCCCCTTCCTTCCCTTTTGCAAAAGATCTACCTCTCTACTTCCTATTCCATATCTTTTATTTTGCTTTTTATTTATATTTTGGATTTCTCATGTAAGATAAAACTCATATTTAAGTTTGTGTGCCTGAATTCTTTCACTTAGCAGTACAGTTTCATGGTATATCCATTTTCCTACAAACCGTAGTGTCCTAATTATTATTGCTGGGCATGATCTCTGATGCTTCATGTCACAGGATGAGAAAAGACTCATGACATTGAGGGAGGGTTGAGGACCACCGTGTTTATTACAGGGATAGTCTATCTTAGACACACAAAGAGAACAAAGGCACTCTTAGAAAAGTCCAAATGATAGATTGAGAAAAGTACATGTTACATGTGAGTTGATAGCATTAGGAACTCAGCTGATAAGCTTGAGTTGATAGGCTTGGGATGCTTGTGAACAGCACAAAAAATGTCCCCTATATCCTGCAACTACAAGACTATACCATTCCTCAAGGTCATTCCATACTCTATCACAACACACCCCAACTAAAGAGTCCTTTGCTGCTCGGTCAGGATGGCTACATCTATAGCCTAGATGCAAAGCACTTCATGTATACATTTTCATTGTTGAGTCCCACACAAATAAGTCATGTTTTCCCTTTTTATGGCAGAATTATATTCCATTATGTATCAATATCACATTTTCTTTGTCTATTCATCTGTTGGTGGCATATATAGGATGCTTCCAAGATTTAGCAATTTTCATTCACATTCTCTTTCTTAGGAATCCTTTATACCACAATTCCTGCAAAAGTTATGCTCAACCTTATTTGAACAACACTTCACTCCGCACTTTCTCTTACTCCCCAGCATGAATAAGAAAGTGTTTCTATTGTTTCCTTAGTGCCTGGGTGCCACAGCAGACTCATAAGTAGCCTATGCCCTGCCTAACAATCTAATGGCATCAACACATTCACCACAGCAGTCTCCTTCCAGAGTTGACAGTGCAACTGTGATACAGCTCACTGTGATCCTTTACGTGACACCTCAGAATCAGAAGTGATTTCAGAATGCACTGAATATATATCTTTCTATCTATACTGGATATGTATTTGTCTTGCAACACAAGCCAACCCTAGCTCCAGTATGACACAAAAGGACTAAGAATGAATGCAAATCCAACCCAACCCAGTAAGTGCAGCAGGACAATTATTCAACATAGCTACCAAATGATAAATGCAGTTGCAATTTTTGGACTGTAGTATGAATATGGTTGAAGCTATAAACATGACAGATATACTAAGAGTTGAATTTTCTTCCTTCATTTCTTGTATTGGATTTTAAATTGGACTACTTTCATGCTTACATAAAACACTCTATTTTTACTAGGTCTTATTATGACTCCAGCTTGTGGCACCCACTTCTAAAACTCAGTAGTCCACAATCGCTGGGCTTAACTCATATTTTCTCAAATGACCAATGGTAGAAAACAATATCAATTAAAATATCTATGATCATATGTATCATATGATTGTGATGTTATATTATGTTATATTGTGATATATATATATACATACATAATAATTTTACATGATATAGTATCATATACATATATACATAAAATATGTTCAAGGAGTCCATGGTTACCTCATTTCTCATTACACTGCAGTAATAATAGAAGCGATTTTTATATTTTCATGTAGCCTCTGCTTTCTTTTCCTCCAAACTTGACAGACAAAATGATTTTCACATATTCACCTTCTTTAGTCCTTAATGTAGAGTTGACAGCACTCAAACCACATATCTCTTGCTCTATATTTGCTTCAGACAGTGTTCTTCCTTATCAAGAGCTCTTGAATGTTAAATATTTCTCACTTTAAGTATAGCAGTTCATATTAAATTTGTGTATCTCCAAAGTTACTTTTTCTATATTGCTCTGGTTCCATGAAGTTAGGTTCTAAGTCTGTTCTAACCAGTGCAATCCACTTTCCATAAAATCTGTCCTTTTCCTACAAACACACAAACACCCTAATTCCATGTTAAATGTTGCCACAGAAGTTCCCATCACTGTAGGGGAAAGGCTGTGACTTCAGTGCATAAGGATCTGATAGTTTTTGATGTAGTACTACATCAAACATAATGATCTTGGAATTTATAATTCATCATGATTATATAACTGCCATGAGGATAACAGATAGTAGGAAGGAGGAAAGAGGAAGAGAGGAAAGAAAAAGTGAGCCAGGTGTGAAGAGAGACCAAGAGGCCCATTTGGAGCTAAGGCCAAGGTGTTGGAGTCCTAGCATGGTGGTAGCTGTGAGCTGTGGTGGACGATATCTTTGAAGTTCGGAGTGTGGTTAGTAGCCGGGTGGATGAATAAAATGCTAGCAGGGGAGATTGACCCCAAAGATTAATGTGGACTTCTTAGTCCTTCCAGCAGGAGTCTATCTGGAGAAAACAACATCCCAGGGTAGAAGAGAAGAAAAGAATGCTTTGCATAATATATAGAATAGAAAATGAATAAGAAAGCATTTAAAGATATGAAAAGATATAATGCAATTTAAAGTGAGAGAGTTAGAGTTTCCAATAAAAATATAAAGCCCAGCAAAGAGCAAGGTAGAACCTGATCTGCTCATGACTTTAGGAAAGCTGGAGTGAGTTCAGGTGAATAGAAGGTGGCTGCACCTTGGAATACCAGCATTGTCTTCCAGAGGAGCAACAATACCACTCTAAACCTCAAGGCAAAACAGTGTGAGTTACCTTGGCTATCTCAGGGTTACTTAGGTTTGTTATTGCATCTAAGTTATCTAGTAACCTTATTTATTTTCTTATAATATTTATAGTAAACATCTCTTCACAGTGGTTGGTATCATTGGCTTTTCATTTATAGCCTAAATACATAGTTTTCTTTAAAATGACTTCACTAAAAAAAAGGAAAAATGTATAGAATGGTGCTGATTTCAAGAAAAACCTGAATAGCAGCATAACAGTCAACCGCAGTGTGGATCCTGGAACTAGCCTATCCAGATTTAATCTCAGGTTATGCCACTTACTGGAAATATAATATTACTTCAGCCACTCAACTTCTCTAGGCCTCTATATCTAGATCCGTGTATTGAGTTAATGATAAGACACACATGCAGTGCTAGTATGAAGGTGAAATGAGTTAGTACATAAACAGCTTTGAGAACAATGCTTGGCATATTTGTACATGTTGTTTGTATATCTGTGGATATGGTAAAATTGATTTAAAAGTTACTGAAATGGAAAATATGTAGCCAAACATCCATATTAATTCGAATCTTGTATCCTTGCATGTCATCCCATACTTTAATTTTTCCTGTTTTTTCATGAATGTATACTTTGCCTCTACCACCGGAACAGGTGAGCTAAACCATTGTGCCAATAGACCTTTGTAGCAAGAGTGTGTCCTTTTGGCAGAAATATGGTATTATAACATAACCAGAAAAGTTACAAAAATTGTCATCTTATTTAAGACCTCAAATATTTTCTATCATGCTGGGTGTGAGAATTAATACTGACTCCAGTTTTCAGAGGAAATAGAAAATAAGTGAGCCAGCAGAGTGAGAGATAGACAGTGACAGTGTACATCTCTTCTCCTGGCAGCAGAAAATCTTGCAGTGCTGATAACCTACATTCTGAACAAGGGATTCACTGCCCAAGCTCCACCATTCTTGATTCATCCCTTAATAGACTTCCATTATTGACTTTTTGACATCCTCATCATTGGATGATAGAGCCTCCTTTAACCTGTCATCATTCACTAATGAATTAAATGGATAAATTACTTTGCATTACTTTCATTCATGTTAAATCCAGCTTGGTTAGTGCATGCATGTACACATATGCATACTTACTCACATACACACACCACTAGTAAGAAGCCAAATAGGAGTAAAAATTAATCTTGCTTTACAACTGTTCCTACTAATTCACTTTCAGAAGACAATCAGAATATGAACCTGTAATGCGAAGCTGGCCATTTCCTCAAATGAGTACAGTAATCATGCTCATTAGGAACTCCTTAAAGACTTCCTAGAAAATAACATCTGAAATACTGCTGATTAGACACCCTCCTATGGAAGAAATAATAGAAATGGATCCAGCGATAAATGAAATGGATGTTGTGCTGTCAGAGCAAATGGTGATAAACGGAAGGCCAGAGCCGTTGCTCACACGGGCACTTTGGTGTGCTGGTCAGTACTGTTTATAATTGTGTTTTAGTGTTCTGCAGCCTGGTCATTTCATTTCCACTACCACTACCATTAAGGGGATAAATTAGGAGGAAGCAGGTCGAGCATCAGCGGATGAGCAGCCACGTACCCCAAATCAGGAGAGCCCTTCAGTGGCTTTACCAAGTTAGTAGTGAAGGAATACAATGATCATTTGGTTTAAGGCATAATTTGCCAAATATATCATCATTCACATATTTCAGTAACTCTTATAGCTTGTAAAGGAAGCTTTAGTTTTAGTCTACTCCTCCTTCCAATAGTCTACCTTTATTTTAACCACCTAACATAATAGCAGTGGAAGTGTCATAGAAAAGATATATATCATACTTTATCAGTGTTTCAAAAATTTTAATGTTAACTGCAGTCCATTCTGCTGTGACTTGTGATTGCAATGAAAGCACTAACTAGAAGTGATTTTTCTTCAGTTTATTTATTAGTTGCAGAGCATAATGACCACAGGCACCATGAAGTGCTGGTCCATGGACATCACACATCTTAATTCCTTTTCCCCTTCCCTCTCTTCTTTTTTCCTGCATCCCTTGGTTGCCTATAAAGTTATTCTACATGGTCCATTAGGAGGATCATTGTGAGTTTGAGACCAGCCTGAGCTACAGTGAGTTTAAGGCCAGCCTGAACTGCATAGTGAGACCCTGTCTTAAAAAGACAAAAAAAAAATAATAATAATAATAATTTTGCATCTCTTAGGTATGCTGTTAATTAAGATTATGTGCACCTTATAAGTAATAGACGCTACTTCAAGACCTATATTCCCACATTTGCATTACATATATTCAATAAGAAAAATAAATATGCACCAATAAAACTACTGGTCATTGATGTGGATTTACTTTTGTGTTTTTGGTAAATCACTTTAGTAATGACCAAATAATAAAATTTATTCATTTTCTAGTGAAAACATTGCACCACTTTAACTCTTTGAAAACTCAAGTGATTTTATTCTAGTTCACAAATCATTTTTCTTTCTGTTAAGATTTAAAAAGTGAAGCAATAATTGCTTAGGTGACACAGTGATTATACGTTCTTCATAGGTGTTGTAATAGTGTATTGTACATTTGTAAGTATATACAATTTTATGAATCAATTTAATAAATTTTAGGATAGAATGTATTATAAGATCTATTTTCCACTTTTGGGATTTAAACTTGTTCTAATTTCCTGCCAAACTTCACTCTCATCTACCCTTAAGTTTTACATTGGTCTGTATTTTCTTTGATGTCCTTGTAACATAAAGGTGGTCACAGATATCACTGGTTCCACTGTGCACATTTTTATGTTGAATCCCTTTTTGAAAAGGTATTTTTAGGGTCTTGTTATTGACCTGCCTGTCTTTCTCTCACTCTCAACTTGTTTGATCAATTGCCTTTGAACTGTACCACCAGCCATGGTGTTTATCTAACATACTGCTTCTCTGCCATAAAGTTCAAACAATAGTGAAAACACACCTGCCTGGAAGATCAGCACTAACATGTGTAATAGGGACTTCTGGTGGGTAAAAGAGAGCCATCTAGTTTTTAATTTTTTTTAATATAAGTTAATTTAATTTTAAAGAGTCAAATTAGAAGTAAAAACAAATAGAAACAGTGACAGAAACAGGGTGTCATACAACTATACATATGTTAGAAATTTTCATAACAGGAATAGCTAATTAACAATGGTTGTTATATTATCTTTTTTTTTTTTTTTTTTGTATTTAGGACAGATGTACAGGATCTCACTGTGTAGATTGGACTTGTAGTGATCCTCCTGGTTACAGCCTCCCAAGTGTTGGAATTACAGTCTCTTAATTGTTATCTCTGAGCACTCCAGGGGCAGGCCCAGAATCGAACTGCTGGCCCCTGTGTCTGACTCATCGGGCACTTTGATCTTCTGAGCAATTTGGCTGACCCTTAAGGTATCTATTTTTAATGTCAAAACTGTTGCTCAGATTAATAAATATTGTTATGCAAGATTGGATAAATAATTGAATAGTAATGCTTGCCTTCAAGAAATTTTAAGTTTTTTTGTCTTGCTTTAAAATTTATTTTAAAGAGTATAATAATTGATATGACATTCCAAACGTACACATATAGAAGACCAACATGAGAGGTATTCAATCATGTTTTCTATTGCACATTGCTGTTCTTGATGTAGTTGCTCAGATCACAGTTATCATTGCACAGAGTTAGTCAAGTTGAAAACTCTAAACACTAACTGCTACTTTCAAAAAGTCTGATGGAAGCTATTAGCGCTATTATCTCAGGCATCCTGTATGTATACTTGCATGATTTCCCCCTTCCTTTTCCCCTGTCTTTTCTCCTTTCTCTCATCTTGTTTTAAATCTTAAGTTCAGTTTCTTTCCATTTTATTATATATATTATACCTCTCAAGTTTTATTATTCTTTCAGGTTCTCACACTAAGGAGGCAACATTATATTTACACAATGTGGGTCTGCTTTATTTCACTTATAACTGCTACTTGTATCCACTTACCTATAAAGTCTCTGACTTTGTCTTTCTTTATGGCTAAGTAGAACTTGGTTGTAGAAAAGTACCACATCCTTTTCATCCATTCCTCAGGTGTTGGACATTTTGGTTGTTTCCAAGATTTGCCTATGACAAATAGCGCTGCTATAAACATAGGTGCACATATATAACTATTGTATGATTTCAGTTCTTTTGGGAAAATACACAAAAGGGGAATAGTTGGATTGAATAGGATTTCCAGTCTTAGTTTTTTTGAGGTGTCTTCATACTGATTTCTGTAATCACTGTACCAGTCTACATTCCAACCAGCACTGAAGAAGGGTTCCTTTTCCCCCATGGACTCTCCAACATTACTTATTAGTAGATTTCTTCATGATTGCCGTGTTTCTGGGGTGAGATAGTATCCTAACATTGTTTTAATTTGCATTTCTTGAATGGCCAGTGCTGTGGAATATTTTTTCATGTATTTATTTGCCATTTGTATTTCTTCCTCTGAAAAGTGTGTGCCGATCTCAGACGCCCATTTTTTTTTCTGTATTTAGGACAGGGCCTACAGGGTCTCACTACATAGTTTAGACTCATAGGGATTCTCCTGTTTTCAGCCTCCCAAGTGCTGGGATTACAGGTGTGCACCACTACACCCAATCTCAGTTTCCATCTCAGCGCACCCCACAGGCAGGGCTAGCATGGCACGCCAGGGATCGAAGCCTGGCCACTGTGCTTTGCTTAAGCAGGTGCTTTTGTCTGCTGATCTATCAAGCTACCCTCAGATGCCCAGTTTTGGATTGTGTCTTCAACTTTTTGGGGGACAAATTTTTTTTAGTTCTTTATATAATTTAGATAGAAGTCCTTTGTCTTTGTGATAGTTGGTTACAATTTTTTCCAATTTGTGGGTTGTCTTTTCACACTGTTGGTGATTTCTTTTGACATCAGAAACTTCTCAATAAGATTAGATCCAACTTCTCAATAAGATTAGATCCCAGTTGTTGATTCTTTGGAGTATTACCCATGGAGTTTGGTTTTCATTCATGAACTGTCTCACCTCTCCTATGTTGTTCAAGGTTTTCACCTAATTTTTTCTTCCAAGAGATTTAGTTTTTGTTATCATGTTTACATCTTTAGTCCATTTTGACTTTAGTATAGTTCCTGGCAATAGACCCAGGTCCAGTTTTAGTTTTCAGCATATGGAGAGCCAGTTTTTACATCACCATTTGTTAAAGAGGCTATCTTTCTTCAAGTGAACATATTTGGCCCTTTTGTCAAACATTAGATTGCTGATTGTTGTATTTGTATCTTCCACTCTGTTCCATTGATCCTCAGGTCTGTTGCTTTTTTGTTGTTGTTTGTTTTATTTTGTTTTTGTTTTTCTGCCAGTATCATGCTGATTTTATCACAGTAGGTTTGTATAATAGTTTCAAGTCAGGGATTGTAATACCTTCTTCTTTGCCTTCATTGCCCAAGATTGCCTTTGCTACTCAAGGTCTTTTCTGCTTCTAAATAAATTTTAAGAATGTTTTCTCTAGATCTGTGAGATACATTGTTGTTATTTTGATACAGGTTGCATTAAATCTGTGTAACAATTTTGGGAACAACCATTTTGAAAACAACCATTTTCATGATGTTGGTTCTTTCTATCCAGGAACGAGGAATATCTTTCAATTTTCTGAAATCCTCTTTGATCTTTTTTTAAGAGGGTTGTAATTTTCATTGTATACATCTTTTAGTTCCTTTGTTAGATTAATTCCTAAGTATTTCATTTTTTGATGCTGTTGTGAAGAGTATTATTTCTCTAATTTATCTCTCAGTGAATTTGTTATCTGTGTAGAGGAATGCTAATGTTTCTTGGGTGTTGACTTTGTTCACTTACCACTGAATTTAGCTATTAATTTGAGGACCTTCTTGGAGTTTTGGGGTCTTAAGAGTATTATGTCATCTACAAATAATGATAGTTTAGTTTCTTTAACTATTTTTATTCCTTTTCTCTCTCTTGTCTAATGGTTCTAGCTAATGATTCCAAAACTTTATTGAATAGGAGGGGTGATAAAATACATCCTTGTCTTGTGGCTGTTTTGAGAGTAAAAGCTTTCGGTTTTTCTTCATTTAGATTATGTCGACTGTTGGTTTGACATAAATGGTTTTATCAAGTTGAGGTACAGGCCATCTGTTCAAATTTTCTGTAGAGCTTTGATCATGAAAGTGTTAGACTTTGTCAACATTTTTCTGCATCAATTGAGATGATCATGTGGTTTTTTGATTTTGACTCTATTGATATAGTGTATTACATTTATAGATTTGCATATATTCAAACATCCTTAGAATGAGCCTTACTTGGGCATGGTATATAATCTTCATAATTTGCTGTATTCTGTCTGTTGGTGTTTTATTAAGGATTTTTGCATCTATGTCCATGAGAGACATCGACCTGTAATTCTCTCTTTCAGTTGGATCTTTCTCCAATTTTGGTATCAGTATGACACAGGCCTCTGGGAAGGATTTTGGGATTATTGCTGCCTTTTCAATTTCATTGAAGAGTTTAAGTAGTATTTGAATTAAATCTTCTCTAAATTTCTTGTAGAATTGAGCTGTGAATTCACCATGACCTGGGCCTTTCTTTGTTGGTAAGTTTTTTTCATGACATTTTCAATTTTGTTTCTTGATTTTGGGTCATTCAAGGTTTTTGTATCTTGTTGATTGAATTTTGACATTTTGTACCTATGTAGGAATCTGTTCACTTCTTCTGTGCTTTCAGTCCTGTGAGAGTAAAGATTTTCAAAATAACAACTGATGATCTTCTGAATTTCCACAAGATCTGTATTAATTTCTTGCTTTTCATTCCTTGTTGCTGAATTTGACTTATTCTTTCTTCTTTTTGAGGAGGTTGGCTAGTGGTTTATCAGTGTAATGTTTCAAAGAACCAGCTTTAGGATTTATTAATTCTTTGTATTGTTTTCTTTTTCTCAGTTGCATTAATTTTTCCTCTAGTGTTATAATTTCCTCTCACATTTGGGCTTTAGGCTTGGTTTGCTCTTCTTTTTCTAGAAGCTTGAGGTGCTGCATTAGGATATTATTTGTTCTCCTTTGTTTTCCTAATGTGTGTTCGCCATTATAAATTTCCCTCTGAGAACTGTTTGCATTAATCCCACAAATTCCAGTAAGCTTTGTTTGAATTTTCATTGCATTTAGATAATGTTTGATTTCTTGCTTAATTTCATCTCTAATCCATTGGTTGCCGAGGAGAGTGTTATTTAATTTACTTATGTTTATGGGATTCCTGTGGTTTCTTTTGTTAATGTCCAGTTACTTTGCACTGTGGTCAGATAATATTTATGGGATAATTACTATTTTCTTGCCTTTCTTTAAGCATGATCTATGAAATAGTATGTGGTCTATTTTATTTTTTTTATTTTATTTTTTACATAATTTTATTGAAGAACATAGTGATGAGACAGTTCCAATCAAATTAGTAGAACAGATTCAATAATTAATACGTTGCATATTGTTTTCATAGTGTTTTTTGCTGTACAAGGTGCACACATGATATTCTATTTACAAACACTATTAGAGCAGATGCCTCTGTTCATTGAATTAAGAGAATGTAGTTGTATAACTGTTTTTTTAAGCTGAATTATAGTACAGTTTCAATAATTAATACTTTTTACATTGCTATCTTCCTAATGGTTATCTATAGTAAAAGAAGCAGACAGGATATTCTGTCCAAATACTATTAGTGGAAATCTTTCTTCTCATAGAATCACACAAAAGTACTGCATTTTTATCCTAACTGTACTTTTTATACAAACACAGAATGGTCCTTCCTTTGTATCCCTTTTTTTGTTTAGTCCTGTCAGAGATGGGTATTCTATTGTTATTTAATTATTACAGGTGCTTGAATTCAGCGAAACAATCTAACACAGTCCAGCAGTCCACAATAGTACAGGGTTATCCACAGAAGTTGTTGACTAGAGCCATTTACAGCTCAGCATATTATTATGGCTTTATTTTATATACCTCGTTTTTAAACTTTTCTGCTGGATGGTTAAGACTGAGAAAAAGAAGACCTATATAACAAAAAAATGTAACTTTTGTATCTGATGAGGTCAGTCAAGTTCCCTCAGGGTTTTTGTTGTAACCCTGTACCTCACTCTGTAGATACTTTGTCAGTGTCAGCCATGTGGATGAGTCACAGCTATTGCTTGACCACTTTACTCTCTGTGAAATCCTGAGAGAAAGTTTTCTTTCCATGTGACTTTCCTTAGGCACACTATAGATCATCGATCACATTACTCTGTGGCTCCACAATCTCCTTGTTCATAAGATTTGCGGCACAACTGAGTTCCATGATGTTACAGTACAGGTTCTCCTATGTCCGGAATCTTCGCTGAACTTGACAGGCTAGAGCCCAAATGTTGGCTGACCTAGCAGGCCTTCTGTTTCTCCAATTTTTGATCTGCAATCTTAGGCTGTTAACCACCCAGAAGAGAAGCTGATTATTACCCTGTGACATATGCAGCTC
Organism: Ctenomys sociabilis; assembly: GCA_004027165.1. Classification (NCBI taxonomy): domain Eukaryota; kingdom Metazoa; phylum Chordata; class Mammalia; order Rodentia; family Ctenomyidae; genus Ctenomys; species Ctenomys sociabilis. Next base: position 73,970 of record PVKA01004725.1, on the reverse strand, counting down.
AGTTTACCCTAACTATATGACTAAACTCTTTTAGTTGTTGTGATAACTTTCTATTTGTATTTCTTCTTTTGATTTCTTATGCTAGGTAGACTATATGATATTTGCACATGTGTGTCTGGTTTATTTCACTTATGAGTATATGTTCAAGTGGAATCTACTTCAATATAAATGCTTATAGTTTATCATTCTTTATAGCTGAGTAATACTCCATTATATAGAAATACCACATCTTTTTCAACCATTCCTCAGGTGACGGGCATCTTGGTTGTTTTCAAGATTTAGCTATCACAAATTGTGCTGCAAAAGAAATGGGTACACATATATCACTATGACATAGTGTTTTCAGTTCCTCCAGAAAATTCCCAGTAGGGGGATAGCCATCTTGAATGAGATTTCCAGTCCTAGTTTTGTGATGCATCGATCTCCGCAATGGTTGCAGCAGTCTACATTCCCACCAGCAGTGGAGAAGTATTCCCTTTTCCCCATATCCTCTCCAACATTTGTTGTTTGTTGATTTCTTTATGATAGCCATGCTTTCTGGAGTGAGGTGGTATCTCAGTATTGTTTTAACTTGCATTTATTTCAAGGATGGCTAGTGAAGTGGAACATTGTTTTCATATATTTATTTGCTTCTTTAATTTTCTTTTTTATTGAAGAACAAATAGCAATGAGACAGTTTCAAGACAAATTAATAGGACAGATACGATAAATTAACACATTGCAAATTTATCAAAATGTTTTGGTATTGTACATGGTGCATACATGATATTATACTTACATTATTATAGCAGATGTCTCTCATCAGTGAATTAAGAGAGTGTAGCTGTATACTTATCTTAATTTTTATAGCTGAATTATATCACAGATTCAATAATTAATACTTTCTACCTTGTTATCTTCCTAGTGTCTGTCCATAGTACTAGAAGCCAACATAATATCTTGTCCAACCACTATTAGTGCAAAACTTGCTTCTCATAGAATTATGCAGAAGCAAGGCATATTTATCCTAACTGTACTGTTTATATGCACACATCATGATTCTTCCTTTGTGTACCACTTTTTTGTCTAGACCTGTCAAAGCTGGGCTCTCCATTGTCATTCAACCAATTTAGGTTCCTGAACTTGGTGACACTATCCAACACAGTGCAGCATTCCACAACAATAGTGAGTTATCTGAAGAAGTTGTTGACTGTAGCCATTTACAGCTCAACTTATTATTATGTCCCCATATTATATACCTCATTTTTATACTTTTCTCCTGGATGGTTTAGACTGAGATAGAGCAAGACCTATAAACCAAAAGATGTAGCTTTGTTTTTCTTATGTGGTCAATGAAGTCCCCTCAGGGTTTATCTTGTAATCCTGTATCTTTTTTTGTAGATCCTTTGTCTGTGTCCTCCATGTGGATGAGTCACGGCCAATGCTTGACTAGTTTGCCCTCTGTGAGAGCCTGAGAGAAAGTTTTCTCCCCATGTGACTCTCCCCAGGCACACTAAACATCATCAATCTCTTTCCTCTGTGGCTCCATAATCTCTTTGATCAGAAAATTTGGGGCACAACTGAGTTTCATGATGTTGTGGTACAGGTTCTCCTATGCCCTAAGTCTTCACTGATCTTGAAAGGCTAGAGCCAAAATGTTGGTGGGTCTTGTGGCTCTTCTATTTCTCCAATTTTGATCTGTGAACTTAGGTTGTTAACCATCCAGAAGAAAAGCTGATTAGTACCCTGCAGCATATGCAGTTCAGTTTGCCCTAAGTATCTGACTCAATTGTTTTTAGTTGTTGTTGTACATTTCTATTTGTATTTCTTCTTTTGACTTCTTATACTAGGGAGCCTATATGATATTTGCACATGTGATTCTGGTTTATTTCACTTATGAGTGTATGTTCCAGTGGAATCCACTTCAATATAAATGCTTATAGTTTATCATTTTTTATAGCTGTGTAATACTCCATTATATAGAAATGCCACAACTTTTTCAACCATTCCTCATGTGACGGACATGTTGGTTGTTTCCAAGGTTTAGCTGTCACAAATTGTGCTGCTATAAACATAGGTGCACATATATCACTATGATATAATGTTTTCAGTTCCTCTGGGAAAATTTTCACTAGGAGGATAGCCAGCTTGAATGAGATTTCCAGTCCTACTCTTTTGAGGAGTCTCCACACTGATCTCAACAATGGTTGCTGCTTCTTTAATTTCATCCTCTGTGAAGTGTTTATTTATCCCAGATGCCCATTTCTGGATTGGGTCTTTAAATTTGAGAGCCCAGTTGTATTTCAGTTCTTTATAAATTCTAGAGAGCAAACCTTTGTCTCAGTGCTTATTAGTTAAGATATTTTTGAAATTTGTGTATTGTCTTTTCATTTTGTTCATAATTTCTTTTCATATGCAAAACTTCTCAATAAGAGTTGGTCCCAGTTGTTAATTCTTTTGAGTGCTTCCTGTGCGAATATTTGTTTGTTCATGAACTCTTTGCCTACCCCTACATCTTGAAGAGTTCAAAATTTTGAAAGTTATCAGAGAGTATTTGGTACAGAAGTGCTTCGAATTATTCACTGAACTGGCAGAAGATAAGGAGAGCTACGAGAATTTCTATGAGCAGTTTTCTAAGAACATGAAGCTTGGAATATGTGAAGACTCTCAGAATCAGAAGAAGCTTTCAGAATTGCTGTGCTGTTACACATCTGCTTCTGGGAATGTGATGGTTTTTCTCAAGGACTATTGCACCAGGTTGAAGGAGAACCAGAAACACATCTGTTACATCCCAGGTGAATCCAAGGACCAGGTAGATAACTCGACCTTTGTGGAGCAGCTCTGGAAGCATGGCTTAGAAGTAATCTACGTGATTGAGCCCGTTGATGAGTACTTCATCCAGCAACTGAAGGAATCTGAGAGGAAAACTTCAGTATCAGTTACAAAAAGGGACTTGGAACTTCCAGAAATGAAGAGGAGAGAAAAAAAAAAAAAAAAAAAAAACCAGGGAGAGAAAAAATGACAATGTTTGAAAACCTGTGCAAGACTATGAAAGGCATCTTGAGAAAAAGGTTGAAAAGGTGATCGTGTCAGACCAATTAATGATGTCCCCATGCTTTATTGTCACAAGCACATATGGCTGGATGCGAACATGGAGAGAATCATGAAAGCCCAGGCCCTGAGAGACAACTCCATGATGGGTTCCATGGTGGCGAAGAAGCACCTGGAGATAAACCCTGACCACGCCATTATCAAGACCTTGAGGAAAAGGCTGAGGCCAATAAGAAAAAGTCTGTACAGGATCTGCTCATCTTGCTGTGTGAAACTGCATTGCTGTCCTCTTGCTTCAGCCTGGAAGACCCGCAGATGCATGCAAGTAGGATTACAGGATGATCGAGCTGGGTCTAGGTACTGATGAGGATGACCCCGCCGCCAATGAGACCACTGCTGCTGTCAACGAGAAGACGCCACCCCTTGAAGGAGATGACGACACGTCGTGCATGGAAGAAGTCGACTGAGCTCGGCCTGCAGAACCACTAAAGCGTGCTCAGTACTTCAACCTTCATTCCCTCTGATAATATATGTTTTCAAGGATTTTTTTGTTAAGTCTGTATAGCATAATAACTGCTTTTAAGGGGAAGATATTTTTTTTTCTTCTTTTAAGTAATACTATGATATTTTACACACTAAAGCAGAGCTAGCCGTGCTTTCTCTAGTTTCACCTTGGTTTATTTTAACAGGTTGAGATGTTTGTGGTAGGATATAACTTAACCGTTAATCTTGTGAGGTCTGAAGTACTTAGTTACTGAGCCAGATTCCTTAGTAGACCAAATCTTGTGTCTCTGAAGTGTTAAAATTCCCTGATATTTAAAGGAATATTTGTTAAGATAACTTGAGTTTTCTTATAGAACTTTTTTACTTTCCCCAGTAGTTTCAAATCCGCATGTACTAGGCTTCTAGAAGTACAGTATACTGAAAACTTGATGGCAGGAGCTGCATGAGCTTGTTTTCCAAAGAAAAGTACTGATTCATGGGAGAGAGAACTTGTAGGGATACCGCAGAGCTATTTCAAAAATTATTTGGAACAAGGCTTGTGAATGGAATTTAGTGTCCGGGTCACATTCTGCTAAGAGGTAATAAATACAGCTGAGTTTAAAAATAACAATAAATAAAAAAGAAAGGGTTAGGTTATTTCAAGTTTGCCCTAAAAGCACTTGTTACAGGCCCTACTGTAGCACACAATACACTTCTGTGGTAGTCTGCTTTTCTGTCTGTGTCTAGTGGCACGTTAGTACTGGATGGAAGAATGCTAGGTTCATTTTTGGATCATTAGCATTAACCATTGTGAAAGAGCTCAGTCCATGGCAATGCTCTGTGTTTTGAAAGGACAGTGATTTTCTGGAGGCTGTGCTCTCACATTTTGAAGAGGGGAATTATGAACTAAGCAGCTTTAAAGACAAGTGCATTTTTTGAAGACAAGAAGTTAGATCATGAGCCTGTAAGTTTATGACTAAGAACATTTACTAATTTTTTCTTGTCCATGTTCTTTTATGAAAGGCAAGACTACCAGTCTAATACCTTCTATGTGGGATTTGATAACATTCAAGCAATGACATTTAAGTACAATTGATACTATTGCTGTTCTTTCAGATGGTAGAGAATTCCAAGAAGTGTACTTCCTGTGCCTTAAAATTTACAAAATAGTTCTCTTCTAGCAAAACACAGAAAAAGATTCAGATATCATATTTTTACAGTGGTACCTTTGCATAATGACAGTATTATGAAGTCAGAGAGGTTAACATGAAGTGCAATTATTGCTAATTGAAGACATTTGGGAACTGGGGAGATGGCTCAGTGGAACAAGTACTTCCCTGGCAAGTACAAGGGCCTGAGTTCAATCTGAGGCTCCGTCAAAAAAAAACAAAAAAAGAAAGAAAACATTTGGTGACTTGATTTTGTGACCTGCTTTCATTGATATTATAATCAAGCTGATTATTTGTTTAGAACATTAAATATTAATATTCAACCTGTGCAGAGTCCAGAACATGGGGGAAGAGAGAAGTAGATGCTTGGTAGAGACTACATTGGGAAAGCATTCACTTTTTTGTATCTAATTTTCCAAAAGCAAAATAAACCAAAGCAATAACTTGAACCAATGTTCACATAAATGGAGATCTCATTTGGGCATCTGATTTTGTTATTTTTGGAAGAATTGGAAAGTCTGCCTCAACATGCAACCCATGACCTGTGTGTGATATAGACAATCGCTTGGGTGATATGTGAGCTTTTCCATTTTGACTGTTCTTTCCATATCAAAGGCCTTTATACTTACTTGAATTGGCCACAAAATCTTCAGTGGGCCATTTTCATTTTTGAAAAATTTATGTTGCTTAAACAAATACTTAGTATATTCTACAAGGTTGTGTAGTCTTAGTCATCAGAAAGGCTCACTTTGTGCTTCCTATGGCAACTATTACTGAACTGTTAGGAAAGATTTTAGGGATGCTAACATGACAGAAAGATTTGAATTGTGTAAGTATAAGAATAAGGTTCCAAGTTCAAAAATGGAATGGAACTAGCTCTGAGTTTCAAATTGGAAAAGGTACAGCTTTACTTATATCCAGAATGCTAAAGAAAAGGCTATATAAAGGTTTAGGGTCCTTTTTAAAGATGCAAAGGCAAACAATAAACATACCTAGAGATCATCTTGTTTCCAGATGAGTCATGTTCTAAAACCAAATGCTGATTCATCTTTCCTACTTATCTAATTAATAAAACTAAGTGTATTTATTTCCTATTCAGAGTTATTTTCCATGCATTTTTTTAAACAATGACTATTAGTAATAAACATCAAACAGATTGAGATCATCGTTTTACTCAGTTTTGTTTTTTGCAGCTCAGCTGGTACCCTAGGCCACATATAGAAAAATTCTAGAAGCTTAACACAAGGCCACCAAAAGTAACAATAGAACTTTTCCAAGGGCAACAAGTAAGCTTCATTCTACATTAAAACACTTGGAAACATGCTCATTATTTCAGCTACATTAAAAATGTGCAGGAACCAAAAATTATAATTAGGCATGGTCCAGGATAAAGCATTTATAAAATATGGTGGGTGACAAATAATGAAGATGGTTATGAGATGCCTGATTTAGCTGGCCTCTCCTACTTGCCAAAGTATTAATTATGAAAAGAACACAGGCTTTTCTGAGTGAACTATTCCACTTTTTCTTTGCGACAGATTCTCAGCTCCAACAACAGTAAGCACTTGGGCTCCTCAGTGACTGAATAATGCAGGCTTTTATTACACATGGTTTCCTTGATAAGGAGCAAAAATTACATTTTCAATTCTGTTCTATCTCTTGTATCTTTGCTATAAATTATCCTCAGATTAGGGTCATTAATCATATTTTGTAGAAAAGAAACTACATACACAGGAAAGTGTAATTTTTTAAGCTTTTAAAAGTTTGAAAATAAGTTTTTACCAACTTCTAGAGTGATCTTTCAAGAAAATGCATTTAGTTATTTGTAAACAATCTAAGGAATTAGAAACATGAAAATGGCTTAATTTTTATTAATTTTATTGAGAAACACATAGCAATGAGACAGTTTCAAAACCAATAAATAGGACAGTTTCAATAGTTAATACAGTGCATATTGCTATCTTCATAGTGGTTACTCATAGTACAAGATGCAGACATGATATCCTGTCCAAACACTATTAGTACCAATCTTTCTTCTCATTGAATTAAGAGAAAGTAGCTGTATGTCTATCCAAACTATTTAGTGTATACAAATACAAGATGGTCCTTCAGTTGTATCTCCTTTTTGTTTAGTTTTGTCATAGATGGATATTTCATTGCCATTTAAATATTGTAGTGAGTGAATTCAGCAAAAATAATCTAATATAGACCAGTAGTCCATGACAGTGTTGGGTTATCCGTGGGACTATCAAAGTCAGAAGTTGTTGACTTGAGCCTTTTACAGCTCAACCTATTAATATGGCTTTACTTTCTATACTTAGTTCTTATACTTTTCTGCTAGATGGTTAAGACCAGGATAAAGCATGAGCTATATAACAAAAAATGTAACTTTGTATGTGACAAGGTCAGTCAAATCCCCTCAGGATTTACCCTGACACCCTGTACCGCAGTTTGCACATCTTTTGTCAGTGTCAGCCATGTGGATGAGTCATGGCATTGCCTGACCAATTTTCTCTGTGTGAAAGCCTGAGAGGATGTTTTCTCTCCTTGGGACTCTGCTTAGGCACAGTCTATGTCACTGATCACTTTCCTCTGCCACCCCATAATCTCCTTGATGAGAAAATTTGGGACACAACTGAGTTCCAAAATGTTCTCCTTTGTCCTGAGTCCTCACTGGTCTTGAAAGGCTAGGGCCAAAATGTTGGCTGTTCTTGCAGCCTTTCTTTTTCTCTAATTTTTGATCTGCAAACTTAAGTTGTTAACCCTCCAGAAGAGAAGTTTAATGATGTTAAAATGGCCTAAATTTCTCCTAGCTTTCTTTTATTTGGAAGGAAGTTCCTAAAACAATATTTTATTATAATCATTTGTAACATTTGAGCTAATACTTTCATTAGCTCATATGCATATATAATATATATATATGTGTGTGTGTGTGTGTGTGTGAACACCGTAATGGCTCCCTAGTGTGAGAGAGTAAATAAGACTCAAAATGTCCAATCGATATTATATAATGGGAAGCAACTGCTCAAAAGGAAAGGGAAACATATGTATACATACATACACATTAGTTAGTTAAGACTGCACAACTAATTTCACTGAAAAGAAAGGTTTGTGCTCATATTATTTGGTCAGTTTTTCATGCCACCATGTTGTACTCTAGGCAACTACTTTGAAGACAACAACACACATTGTATTAACCATTGTTTCTCTCCTATTATCTTGTTTTGAAATTTTGTGCCACTGTTTTTATCTTTAAATATACATATTTACACACATACATATAATATGTACAAATATCTGCTTATATATTTGATGTTTTATGTAGATATGTTTATATTTTAATAAACAGTGTAATATTTATTTAATTATATAAATGTTTTTATAGATTACTGTTTCTTTTCTTGTATATTTCAGTAATGTTAATTAGGAAGATTTGCCTGTAAGTAGTCTTTCTTCAGTTATCTTTGTGCAATTTGTATGTTGACTTCATTTTATTCTATTTTTCCATCTTATGAAAGATTCATTTATTGATAGTAGCAGAAGTCTCACTCCTTTATAGAACTTTAATAAGTCAGCCTGTGCTTACATTTCTGTGGTGGTGTAGGAGTGGGAGGATATTTCCAATTATTCTTTGACATTTTGATTTTACTGTATGAGTCAGTTTTAATCACTTTTATTTTCCTAAATATTTTTTCATTTAATTGAGGTATTCATACCTAATAGTATAAATTGTCTATGGCATTCTCTTCCCATATCATCTTTTACATGATATAGATAGATAGATAGATAGATAGATAGATAGATAGATAGATAGATAGAGATAGATAGATCTTTCTAACATTTTAATCAATTTTATGAGATTCAACTCATGTGAAATAAAGTGCACCGTACAGGTGTTTGAATTACGAAACATGTATGATTAGGTGTAGTGCAAACAGAGCAGCATTGTCCTCATTCTGGAGTGTCAGTCATGCCTTCTCTCACCTCCCCATCTCCTTGCACAGGGCTGTCATTCGACCCCATAGACTACTGTTTGACTGGTCTTGATTAGCAGAAGCACATATTCCATACTCATTCGACTCATGTGAACTGACTTGGACCAACTTTTTTTAATTAGGTGCAAGATTTTGAAATATATATGCATCGGAGCGTTACATGTATACACACACACACACACATACACACACACACACACACTTTGTTCATTTTTAGTGGTGAGTACTATACCAACTTACTGATGGTTTTTAAATAAACTAATTATTTTCTTAGTAAGTATTTAAGTTATCTATTTCTTCTTGAATGAGCTTAGTACGCTGGCTTTCACAAATTTTGTCTGTTTCATCTGACTTCTATATTGAAATAAATTTTATATGATATTTCTTTCTGTTAAATATCATGTAATTATACTGACATTATTGATCTCATTCCTGATATTGTTATTTTATGTCCTCTTTTTGTGTCAGTGATCAGCTCCTGAGAATTGTTTGCTGTTTCTGGTGTTCTCTAAGTAGTTTTTTTTTTAATAGACTTTTAAAGAAAAAACTTAGGCTAAAAGCAAGGTTGTGTGGAAGTTACCGAGATGTGCAATATGTCTTTGTCCTCATAACATGGAAAACTTTCTCAGTCATGTGCATTTACCATACAAGAATGATCTCTCTGTTTTTACTTAGTTTTGAGCCTGGATACAGTTTATGGAATTCATTGATCTTTTCAAAGAAGCATTTTTTTGGATTTGTTCATTTTCGTCTATTTCTTTTTCTTTTAATTTCATTGACTTTGGTCCTAATTTTCATTAGATTTTCTTGTGTACTTTGGATTCAACTTGCTCTTTTCTTTCTAGTTTCCAAAGGTGAAAGAATGCACAATCAATTTTATATCTCCTTTATAAAATATCCACTTGTTTCTGTAAATTTCCTCCCAAACACTGCTGCAACTGACTCTCACGAATTTTAATATATTGTGTTTTAATTTTCACTAAGTTAAAAATACTGTTATTAATTTATCAACAATTATTTCTTTCACTCCTATGCCTTTTTTTATTTATGTATTTGGTACAGGGTCTCACTAGGGGCTCACAGTGATCCTCCTGTCTTCAGCCTCCCCAGCATTGGGATTACAGACATGCACCACCACTCCCAGTCTGGGTGGCTGGCTCAGCATGCCCAGGTACAGGCTGGCATGGCATGTGGTTCTGGGAATCGAACCCTGGACCCTAAACTTGCCTAACCATCTGTGCTATTTTGAAATACATTATTTAATCTCTAAATGTTTTAGAATTTTTCAACTTTGTTGTTGTATGGATTTCTATCTTAACTATAGTATAGTATAAGATCTGACGTTATATGATTTCTATTATTTTTAAATTAGGTAACACATTTTATGCATTTTATGTGTGATCTATCTTGGTGAGCATTCTTTGTAAGTTTAAGAATATTTTTAAAAAGAATATTTTCAGATAAATACAGATATACATTTTATCCAGTTGATTAAAGGTATGACTGAGTTTAACTCAGGTCTTTGGGTTTAAAGTGGGTTTCTTGTAGACAGTACCTACCTGGGTATTTTTTTAAATCTATTCCTACAGTCTGTCCTTTAATTGGTATTTTTAGGTCATTGGTGCTTAAAGTTGTTATTGATATAGTTGGACTAATATCCAAAATGATTTTACTGTTCTTTTTGTGTTGCCTTTGTTTCATTTTTTCTTTGTTTCTTTCTTTTTCTCTTTCCTGTTTGTCTTTCACTCTGTGCATTTATGTCTTTGGTGGGTTTAATGTAGAAATTACATGATTCTGTTTCCTCAGCATCATTTATAACTTAATAGAATTTGTAGTGGTTGCCCTAGTATTGGCAATTTTCAACTAATTTATGACAGATTTACAACTAATCTGATTCTACTTCAAATAACTTCGTACTTCTTTACAAACTGTGTGATTACTGCAGTGCCTAATAGTAACAATATAACACTGTTTTCTTCTTCCCGTCTTTTGGATCTTTACTGGCAGTGATTTTCCTTATATAGAAGCATGTACAAAGATTTACTTTAAGATAAATAAGCATGCATAATTAAATATGTTTTGATATTATTTTAAATCAATATTTTTCTTTTTGATTTTCAGACAGGGTCTCACTAAGTAATTAAGGCTGGCCTGGAGCTCACTATGTAGCCAAGGCTGGCCTCAAATTTATGGCAATCTTAAGTAAACTTAACTTTAGATCACTTAGGAAAAAGAAAAACATTTTTTAAATTTTATCTTCACTTGTTAAGATGTCTAAAGCTCTTTCCCTCTCCTTTTTCTTTATGTAAAGCCAAGTTTCTAGCCCATGTTATTTTTTTCTCTAAAGAATTTCTTCAAATGTTTCTTGCAAACTATCCCTCCTGCAAACAAATTCCTTTCTTTTTTTAGTCAAAAATTTTTCTTTCCTTCTGAAAGATGATTTTGTTGAGTGTAAAATCTGAGGTTTGTGTTCTTCTCTCTCAATTCATCAAGTTCTCATGGATATTTGTCTCACTGACTTTTTTCATGATAACTGAATTGACACAGGAATGATGACACACAAACAAACTCTCTAACAGACACAAAGCAGACAAGGTGCACAGTAACTCTGTGTAGCTCAATGTGTGTGTGTGTGTGTGTGTGTGTGTGTGTGTGTGTGTGTGTGTGTGTGTACAGCAGCAGAATCACAATATGAAAAGGCAGCGCCAGCCAGATACCTCAGTGGACTAAAGCACCTGCTTCGGTAGGCACAGTGGCTGGGGTTTGATCCCTGGAGTGCGGTGCCAGCCTTGCCCCTGGGGTAAACTGAGACTGGGCATGGTGATGTGCACCTGTAATCTTCTCCCTGGAGGGTTGAAAACAGAAGGATCATTTTGAGCCTGATCACTGTAGTGAGACCCTGTCGGACTCTGTACTCAAATACATTATAAAACAAGGTTAATAGACACTGGGTACTCACCGTATGCTTGACACTGTATGTCAATCTCTTTCCATTTTCACAACAAACCTATAAGCTGACACCTATTTACAAGTCAGGGTCCAGTAGGGTTAAGTGATAGTCAGAAGGCTGTTAGAGTTTTAATAGTACAAAAAGAGCAGGCAGTTTGACATCTTTGTCCCTGGTGTTCATCAGTACATGATATTTCCTCTCAGAGGATCCACGAAGAAAGAGCTGACACCATTTAAATGAAGCAGCATCATAGAAAAGTGTAATTATGGGTTTGTTTAAACACTAATTTATTATGCAAATATAGGTCTTTTCTCATATGAACACATGCTCCTTTTTGGTTATTTAGATTCTCTGCCTACCACATCCCCTTGACCACGTGCTCTGTTCACCTAGGCAGTGTTCCCTGTGGATCCCTCAGTGTGGTGGAAGGGCTCAGGAACGCTGAGCTAACTGGAGCATCACTGACTATTGCTGTGGTCCCAGCTCCCCAAGGTTCAGAAGTGTCTTAATTATTTTTAGCTCATTTATAAAAACCAAAACTGTACATATTATTGCAATACCACATAGCGTTACCACATGTTGTTCCGTATGTATAACTGTACACGGTTGAAATATGCTTAAACATCTTTGCCTCCTAAAACCTTTATCATTTTGTCATAGTGAAAACTTTCAAAATCCTTTCTTCTGTTTTTTTGAAATGTATATTTTATTACTGTTGCCCGTGTCACCCTATAGTGCAAAGGTATGCCAAAACTTCTCACCAAAATTGTTACTGCCATTCGACTGTTAGATACATTGAAGATTCCCTCATCTTTTTTTTTTTCTCTCCCTAGACTCTGGTAATCAGAATCTGCTCTCAATTTCTATAGGATCAACGCTTTTATATCCCATGTATGAGTGAGATCGTGTGGCACTTGGCTTTTTGTGCCTGGTTTCTTTCACTTAGCCTAATGATCCACAGTTCTAGCCATTTGCAGCAAGTAAAGGATTTTCTTCTTTTTCTTTTTGAATTCTGTCACTGACTTTGAGATAAAATTTTCATCATTTTAATGAAAAATAATAGAGCATTATTTTTCTTTCTTGACACAACATCTAGCTGTGTAGCCCAGGTTAGTCTCAAACTTGAAGGATTGTCCTACCTCAGCCTCCAAGTCCTGGAAATACAGACATGTGCCATCAAGCCCAGCAATGAAGCATCTTTTAGATTTTATTCCTATTATAATCAATTTAATAAATTAAATATGTCCATTTATATTCTTATTAAAGAATGAAATTTGCGGACTTACTAGGTTGGATTACTAGGTGTACTGTAGGATTCCTCACAAAAATCCAGGGAACAAAATGCTACTCCAGCACACCCAGTAGTCTTTTGACTTCCTTCCCACCTGCTCCAGGAAGAAACCAGGATGTTCTTTGTGAGCATTACAACAGTTTCTTCTCCAAAGAGAACTGGTAGTATATTGCTGAGTTGGGTTATCAGTGGAGGGTATATAGCATCTATCTTGTAAACAACTTTAGTCAGGTCACTTAATTAATAGCTAGGGAATCTGCTTTGTCTTTTAAAAGGGCAGAATCTGATTGTGGTTCAAATTAAACAGTCTAATGAAATGACCACAAGCAATTGATCAAAACTAATGGTGAGTAGTTTCGCTTTAGGTAAACCTCATGTTTGTTTAGCATAAATACCTTTAGGGACCTAACTCAGGTTATGGATGTATCAGAACCTCTAGAGGAAGTAGAACCAATTATTATTGGAACTATTTTTAAAAGAGGGAGTTGAAATAAGAAAGTACACTTTTTGATTTTTTGATTGAACAAATATTCATGACTTTATCATATATGATATATCCTGAGGACAAAATAAAAAATAACACAACCCATGACAATAGAAGTAAGAAATTTTGGTAAACATGAAAGCAGTGAATTTTGTAACCTTGAAAATATTCTTTACAATTAATTCTAGTCTTTGTGTTGATTTTCAAAACTTTTCTGAATTTCAACTTATTAAAAGTTGTCTTCAGAGTAGTTGCTCAGATTACAGATATTAGCATATAAAATTGGTCAGTGTTGAAATTTTAAACATTACCTGCTACTTTCAAAAGAGTGATAGAAATTAGTACAATGTGTATTGTCTTTATTTCTTATCTATTATTTTGTACTCTCTTTAAAATAAATTAAAATGTAAAAAAGTCAAGGAAAAATATTAAAGTTTATTGAAAGGAAGAGTTAATTTTTAAGTTTTGATCAAATTTACCTCTATATCTAATAATCTGAGCAAATAAAATGATAATACATAATATAACAACCATTGTTAATTTTCTATTATTGTTTTGAAATTCTGTACCATTTTTCTTGTTTTATTTTGCTTTGTTTTTGTCTTTGTTCCTATTGTTTTTGTTTTATTCCTCTGCAAAATTAAAAAAGTTACCATTTTAAAAATAAAGCAATGTATTCATTATTGTCATAATTAAATCTATGGATAATATGAAGCATTATTATTAAGCTTAAAGTTAAACCCTTAATGTTTATGGCAAGAAGAAATGTGAGAGCCTGCAGGGTTCGTAACTCTGGCACTGTAATTCAGAAATAATTTTCTACATCTCTTTTCTCTTGTATTTGCCCCACTTTTTTATATCTCATTATCAACTTAACATGATAGTTATAAAAAAAGGAATGTGTAAGTAGAGCAATGTTCAAGTTCACAATTTGTATGAATGACAAAATGACTGGAAAAAATCTAGATCATACAATTTTATGCCTTTCTAGAAAGTAAGTACTAATCTTCCCTTTTTGAAAGTGTTCTGTCTGAGCCAGGAGGCCTGTTGTTGTTGTTCATGAACTATGTTAGAAGCAAACTATGAGGCCATTGAAGAGGGAAATTTAGAAGAAATGGAAGAGGAAGTATGGCTTAAGAAGAAAAAAAGATGAAGAAATATGGACAAAGATCCTACGAAGGAAGACGTAGAAAAAGCTAAGAGGTTAGGCCACCCTCCAGCTGAGAAACTATCACCAAATCTCCCCAACAATCTGAAATGAATGCTATCGTTGATGCCCTGATCAACTACAAAGATAGTTCAGGGCGGCCTGAAGTCTTCCTTCAGTTACCTTCCAGGAAAAAGTTACCAGAATGCTATGAATTAATTAGAAAGCCAGTGAATTTCAAAAAAATAATGGAAATAATTTGTAATCATAAGTACTCAGAGCCTGAGCAACCTAGAGATCGATGTCATGCTGCTGTGTCACAATGCTTAGATGTTCAACTTGGTGAAATCTCAGATCTATGAAGACTCCATCATCTTACAGTTACATGATAGTTAAGAGTACGCAGCAGAAAATTGCCAAGGAAGAAAGTGAGGAGGAAAGCAATGAGGAAGAGGAAGAAGAGGAGGAAGAGGAAGAGAAGTCTGAGTCTGAGGTAAAATCAAGCTCAATGAGATGAGAGGTGGGGACAAAGCTTGATACTGGGTGTGTCTGTAGAGGATTGACATGTAGGCCAACAAACCAAGGAGAATAGACTTCCTTTGGATGTGGGCAGCACTGACCAATAGATTTGTAGTCTGGATAAAATGAGAAAGGGAAAAGGATGGGGAGCACAAGGCCCTGAGTTCAATCCCTGGTACCACAAATTAAAAGAAAGGGAAAGAAAGAGGATGTGTGCCTGTTTGAGAGAGCTCCAGTCTTCAGTGGCTGTGTTCTTTGTTGCCATTGGAGTTGGACATCACTCAGTTATTTGTCCACGGAACAAAATATATGACATTCATAGAGGAACAGGGGTTTTCTGGATGATACTTGAGAGAATTCAGTCCATGACTGGTTTGCTCCAAGGCTGAAACATCATGGCAGAGAGGCATGACAGAGGAAAAGTGCTCATCCCTTGAAAGTCAAGAAGCCAGAAGAGACATCAGCAATGGGATGGAAGACGTTCCAAAGACACTCTATAGTGACACATTCCTTCCAAACAGCCAACTCCCAACAGCTTGCAAACTGAACTCATCAGCTGGCAAATCTCCTGATAAGTACAGTGCCCTCATGATTCAATCACCTTTCAGGCACATGAGGCTGTGGGAGCACATATTAATTCTAAATATAACATCTTTAACCAATGTATGTTTTTTCCTTGCCTTAAAGTTATCCAATGTCTGGGATAAAGGCAGACCTTAACAATGCACCTCCACAAATATAAATTGATGCCATGAGTCATCATCAACAAATAGTTATGAAGCACACTGCCTGCCATGTTTTGTTGTGGGCATGTGGGATTTGGGAGCAATCTTGGTAGAGCTTACATTTTAGCAGTAACATGATAAATTGGTAATTTGCATAGGATGCTAGATTGTATGTACTACAGCAAAAGAGGTGGGGGAGTCAAGAGTATGAAAAGAAGGATAAAAAGAGGGTATCATGGAGTCCTAGTGGACCCTATTAAGTGGGTGCTGTTTGATCTAGAGATGAAGATAGTAAGGAGGTATGTCATGTGGAAGCCTGACAGAAGAGCATTACAGTGAGAAGAGGCTTTCCACCCAGTGGAAAGATTTTAAGAAACATAAAGGATATCAGTTTACCTGGAGCAGAGTGGAGAAATGAAAGCTAAAAGAAAAGCATAGCTGACTGTGGTGGAACACACTTGGACTATTAGCACTCTAGGAAGATGGAAAGTTTGAGCCCAGACTGTGCAACTTAACAACTTAACAAGATGCTTTCTCAAAGTTAAAAAGAAAGTTTAGAAAGAGCTGTAGATGTAGCTCAGTGCAAAGACCCTGAGTTGAATACCCAGAATGGCAGGAATAGGGGTGAGAGGAAGGGTAAAAGGAGGAGAGAGAGGGAGAGAGAGAGGGAGAGAGAGATCTTCTGAGTTTAGAGAGACAGAAAGAGGCACTAGTCATGTACAAGTTAAGCACCAGAGGGTACCAACTTGAGTTACACACAGTTAACAAAAGACCCCTTCACAGAGATTCCCATCCACAAGGTCTGGGGATGAGGTGTAGGAGTCTGTATTATAACTACCATAACCTATTTGCCCTTGTGCAGCTGCTATTCAGTCAGTAGTCTGAGAATACTTACAGCCATTGTGAAAATATTGGCTTTTATTGGAAGTAAAAGAGGACTTATTGCAGAACTTTGAGCTGTGTCATGGCCTGCATTACATTTTAAGTCAATTATATTGGTTCCTTTGTGGAGATTAAATAGTAGCAGTGCAAAAGTGGAAGTGGGAAATGTACTAGAAGTCAATCCAAGTGAATTACATGACTGTACTGCAGAAAATGTGGTGAACATGAGTCCTGATTAATAGGTAAATCCTGAAGAACTTGATAGTAATTTATATGTTGGAAAATGAAAGTGAAGAATCAGAATGATCCCTGGTCTTCTGCTCTCAGTTGGTAGAAGTCTTCAATGAGCAGGAATCGGGAAGCCTTCAAGAGAACCAAATCTAAAGAAGAAGATCAGGAGTTATATTTTGGAAATGAAGACTTGGATGTGCTTACTGAACATGTAAGTGGAATATCTAAGTAGCATTTGAATATGATTTCGGAGCTTGAGAAAGAGATCCAAAAATGTAAAGATGTATTTAGGAATCCTTACCATATAGATGGATGATGTAAAAAGAAATAATGGAGAAGAGGAGCAGAATAGTGGCTTAGGAAAATGACAGGGTGAATAAAATGGAGAAGTATGGTATGGTTGTCTAGTAATATTAAGATGGCACTGAAATTATGGTCTTCAGCTCAAATACTCATCTGTCTATTGTCTAATTCACACATCTGATGTTTACCTACACATATAGTGGTGAGTTTTGGGAAGAAAGTTATAATCAAAAAAGTTATAGTTTTTCTAAGTAAGAGTTATACAAGGGAAGTAAGGGTGTACATAATGTTTATTAAAAATATTTACTAAGTTTTTTAATAAAGTATGTACAATAAGTTGGGGATAAATGTGAAGGGACAGAGAACACCAAAGTAGATGAAGGGCAATAACAGCTTGAAGAATCAAACAATTGGTCCTCTCACAGGTTACAGAGGAATGTTGGAATTGAATAAACAGAGGGAAATTGGAGCTCTTATGTTGGAGTGGAGTGGAGTGGAGTGGAGTGGAATGAAACAGAGTGGGGTGCAGTGCAATGCAATGGATGAAACTGATAGTCTGGAGAGATTTTATGTATCTGCCATGAGTAGCTCTAGAGTACACTCATGAGAGTCTAACATTGTTTCTGGAGAAGAGTTCATAGAGATAGAAATTCAAGGGATTTAAAGGCTTATCTCTTGGTGTCTTATCTCTTTAAACTTTTTTTAAATCAAGAGGGTTAATGAGGAGGAAGGAACAAAAATTGTAGAAAAATAAGGATTTCATGGACAACAGCAAATGAAGAAATGGTTGGTGGGACAGTCTTATCATCTGAGGTTTAATTAAACATGTGGCATGGGAGGAAGAATAACCTGGAGCAACAGTGTGGAGTAAGGACATCTTAACTTATGCTCAAATGCAGTCAGACAAAGAGCATAGAAGTAAAACAGAAACACCACCCAAGAGAAGAGCCTGGGTCCCATCAGAGAAAGAAGGATAAAGGAACCTAGACAGGTGAAATTAAGGACTAAGGAGATCAGACTTATGGTGGGGAATAAATTCAGAGTCCACTGTGGATGTGTTGGGTGGATATGCCAGGCAAGGGTAGAAGAAAGTATGTACAAATCATGGGGGAGACAGTGTGGGAAATGAGTGGTGACCTGCAAATTTTGTAGTTTTCTGGTGACTAATACATGAAAGAACATAAAGTATAAATTGAATTAGTATAAATAAATTGAAATAGATGGTAGTGGTCAGCATGAGACTGAGAGTGCCTGGGAATCACAGGGTCAGGTGTTAGGCTGTCTGTTCTTTCTAAATTACTAAGGGTAAAAGGACTATAGAGATGTGGTTTTAATGTACAGATTCACTCTTAGTTCTCTAATGATGAGAGGGTCCAGAAAGGATGTCAACCTTGATTCCAGTTACCTTGAATCTCTGTTGAAAGAGCTCAGGCAAATCTCAGGGTATATCACCTGTGACACCTGCAGAACTCTGACTTGTTTTGTCTTTAATCCAGTGAGAATGGAAAACAAGGATTTTCTTCTCTCTCTTTCTTACTTTTGAGTTGTGATTCTTCCTTTTTAAAAAATTTAAAAACACAGTGTCCTAGTTTTAATCTTATTGTTATATCTTAATTTTGCAAATCATCATGCAAAGTTTACATATTTCTTCACTTTAGCCATATTCAGCAGGTTCATAACACCCTATATCTTCTCTGGCTTGCATCTTGTTTCAGAGTTCCTTGGGAAGGCTAAATTGTTTCACAGACTTCAGTTTGAAAAACACAAAGAAAAACTACCACATAGTCCATTGTACATATTACAAAATATTCTAAGACTTTTGTAGACATCGCCTTTGCCCAGTTAAATCTTAGCCAAAAAAAAAACATGAATGTACTGCACATGAAACGCTGCCAAGAGAACTTGTTTCAGAACTTGCTTCCCCAAGTACCTTCCAATTCACCATATGCCACAGATATTTCTGTGCATTAATTCCAATTATGTGACAATATCTATTCATATTGTTCAACAAGCAGTTCTGTGGAGAGAAAAGCCATGCTTTTTTAACCCAACTGGCAGCAAGGATGATTCATACAAAGTATAAAAAATAAAATCAAATGTATAATAACTTCATAAGCCAGGAAATATAACAATTTTATATGGTGATCTTTGTTTTCCACCATTCATGTTTGCATGTTTTTAATTTCAAGGGTCTGTAGTTTGGAAGGTCATAAATAATAACAAGAAGTGGGACAGCATTGATTTACTCCAAGATATATGAAAATTAATACTTGAACTATGAACTTGTCTTCCTAATGAAGAGCCATTAGGAAGGATAGCATTGATTTTGTAAATATATATGCAATAAACGATTTAGTTATACAGTATTACAGAAAGCTAAGGGAGGAAGTGGAAATTAGAAGGAAATAAGTTTTCTTTCCTGTACACTATATCATTCTCTAAATTATGAGACTCAAAAATAAAACCAATCAATCAATTTCACTAGAAATAAAATGTGATTGGGGAGACAATTATTTTCTCAATAAAACTGGCAAAATTCTGCAAAAATACTTAGTTGACAAATTGAGATCTTTTTCTGGAAATATATCTGTTACATTCAGTTTAATTTTAAGAAATTTCTAAAAATAATACTCATTCATCTGCCACCCTGAATATCCACTCCTAAAGTGAGGAAGGGGTTAAAATATATTAATCAAGGGATCCATAGCTTCTCATTTGGCAGTGTACTCTTATGATCTGCTCTATAGAAAGGATACTTTCATAGGTCTAGGGCCTCCATACTCAATAAGCTCCTAAATTTCTCATAATTTTATTTCCTTTATGTTTTCATGGCTCTGGTTTATTTGTTTACTTATTTTTAATTAATTTTTTTTTACTAGGAATTCAACTCGGGACCTTGTTCTTGCCACACTGTGCATAAGCATCTTTAAAACATTATGCAGGGTAAAAGAAGCAAGATAATGCCTCCTGCATGATTTTACTTATGTGGAGCTGTAAAGTAGGTGACCTTAAGCTGAGGTGATAAAAATGAAGGTGTTTTTTTTTAATTTAGGGGATTTTGAAAAGCAATTTACACAAGCTCATAAAATGACGTGAATGTCTTATCTTCAAATAAAGAAAGATTATGCAAGTTTGTGCATTTACACATTTAAACTCTATACACTTCACAATTCATTTTTAAGCCCTACTGATGACTAGAAAAGCAACTACAATGAAAAATACCTTTTACCAAACTAAATCTGAAAGTTTGGTGATATGTTCTTTAGTCAAGCTTGTGGGTAATAGAAACCCTTATAAATTGATGCTGAAAATATATACCCAAACAGTACAATTTTTGATGATAGAGAATTTATTACATCTAGAAAATATTCACATGTATTTACATTTGAACAGTATCACCACCTTTTGAATTCTATTCCAAGGATATGCTTACAAAATACAATGCCTGATAAGAAAATTTGTTCATTGTACAGTATTTTAAAAATGAAATACTTGAAAGCACCACTCACAGAAGGTTGATTTGTACACTTTTATAATTCACAATGAATTACACAAAATATTATATGAAAAAGAGCCTTGCCTAAAGTGAAGAACCACTAATTTGAAATACTAGTACACAGAAAAGTGAAATAAACTTTGGTGATAAATTGAAAGAGATATGTGTATTAGCAGTCCATCTCCAAATATTATGTTTGCTCCAAAGATGTTTTAAAATTTTATAGAATGTTTCTAAACTATACTTAAGAAAATTTATTTATTTATTTTATTATTATTAGTTTTTTTTAATGTATTTGTTGTTACAGGGCTTCACTATGCATCCTGGACTTGATCCTCTTGCTTCCAGCCTCCCTGGGATCACTGGCATACATCACTACACCACCCAGATTCTGGCTGGCTCAGCCCTCCCTGGGGTGGGGCTGGCATAACACATCAGGCCGGGAATTGAACCACAGTCGCAGCACTTGGCTAAGTTTGCCTGAGCAGGCACTTTAGTCCACTGAGCTATCTCGCTGGCCCAAGAATATGCATTTAAATATTTTGATTATTAAACATAAAGGAACTAATGGAGAAAGAAGACATAGAGCCACCTTATGAGAAAATAAAATAAAAATGTAGCTGCCAAACTAGAAAAAGAAATCTTTTTGAAATAAATGTAGTGGCTACATCTAAAAAACTGTTACACCTATAGAAAATCTAAAGTGTAGTGATGGTAACAGATTGAGTGTTCAAAAGTAGAGAGAATTAAAATCATACTCATGAATTTTATATATTCAAAGATCTTGCTAGATTGGTTTTTTAGAAATGAATAGGGTGACCAAAATTTTATTCAAGAAAGAGAAAATTTGAATAAAATTTAAAATTTGTTAAAGAATGTCCTCCTTTAAAATAGTCCTCCTAGACAGTATAATGAATGATTTCATTCAAATTAAACTTGTAGTTTTGAGAAACAGAATGCAAAAAGATGATGGAGCTATTCATAACCCAACCAAGCCCAGAAAAAGCTATACTAATCTCATCTATGAGAGTGACTGTTGAAATCCTAAATAACACAAGAAGCTGAAATCCAACTATATTATATAATAATCCAATATGATCAAATAGGGTTTATCCTAGAATTGCAACTGTATCTTATCTTTTTGAGTTCTCCATTTTTTCACACAAACCTCACAGTATCCCTGTGGTATGCCTTGGTGCAAGAAGCAACAGAACTTCAGAATAACTATCTAAGCCTGTCTTTCTGGACCATGAATCCTGGTAAAATGGATTGTAGATTGAGTGGTGTAGGATCTCTTTGGAGCGTGTCAGCCTAGAAGCGGATTCTAAAGAAAGAAACTCTGGGTCATTCAATAAGCAAGAAAAAAGGTACAGTCATCTTTTAGGAATTGTTCAAAATATATATGTCTCTGGTTATAGATTCAAGAAAACATCAGGATTTGTAGAGATAAAATCAATAAAAAATGTTCATGAGAGCAACTTTGCGTTCATCATAAAACTAATCTATTTAATGAAAAAATAATTCCTCACAATCTTAGTTTAGCCTATTCCTAGACCTGGTTCAATTTACAGATGCAGTCTCCTTAAAAGGGGGTAAGCTCATAGACTCTCATGAAAGAATCCTTCCTATAAGGGTGTGCCATTAAAAATACAACCTAGTCTTTTCAAAAGTGATATGAATCCATTAAACTACATACAAAAGGAAAATAATCAAATTTTGGAGAAAGGCAGGAAGAGATGAGAAAGTACTTACAACAGTTTAGTACTGAGGTCTGAATATGGTTTGTTCCCACCAAAACTCATACTGTGTCTTTGTCCTCACTGTGGTGTGGTACTGTTTGGAATGGGACCTAGAGTGAAGGGTCATGGGGGAAGATCTCTGAGAAATGGGTTAATGGGGCCAATGCATTCTTACCTGAGTGATTTCTTGCTCTTGTGAACCCTGATTGGTTATTGCAAAGGAGAGGTTTTATGACAAAGCGAGTTTGCTTGCTGTGCCTTGCCTTTCCACATGTACTCATGTGGCCTTCTGCTCACTGCCATTAACTGAAGAAGCACCAGCTCTAACCATTCTATTCTCAGCCTCCAGAACTATGGGTCAAAATACACTTTCCTTTTCTATAAATGATCAGCCTTTTGTGTGTGTGTGTGTGTGTTTTAAGGAAGGGGCTACAGTGTGCAGTGTGTTCAGGGTCTCACTACTAGATTAGAGTAAGTGATTCTCCTGTTTACAGCTTCCCAAGAGCTGGGATTATAGATGTAAGCCACCATGCCCAGTCTCAATTGCCATTTCGAAGCACCCTGGGGGTGAGGCCAGCACAACAGACCCAGGGCTTGAACCCTGACCCCTGTGACTGCTTCCAGGTGCTTTAATCCACTGTGCTATTTGGTCGGCCCTATAAATGATCAGGCTTGAGTATTCTGTTACAGCAGCAAAAAAAAAAAAAAAAAAAAAAAAAAAAGTTGTGCACTGAGGAGCAGCAAGGAGATGTAAGGGTAGCAGCTCATAAGTAAGAACTCTCTCTACAGACACAAAGTTTGACATAAACACATACTTATGAGTTTCATCTCCTTAGAAATTTGCCGTATTCTGCCGGGCGTGGTGGCACATGCCTGTAATCCCAGCACTCGGGAGGCTGAGGTAGGAGGATTGTTGCGAGTTCGAGACCAGCCTGAGCTACAAAGTGAGCTTAAGGACAGCCTGAATTGCATAGTGAGACCCTGTCTCAAAAAGACAAAAAAAAAAAAAGAAATTTGCCGTATTCTGAAGCTGGAAAGGGGATGAACTGAAAAGCTGAACTTACATTCTGCAAGGGAAAGAAGTAATTGCATTAGTTTCTGAAGAATAAGAGATGAGACTAACCAAGATCTCCGTCCAAAGTTAAGGCCCGCCAGACACAAAGCAAAGCCATATGCCCAGGTTGGACTAAGCTGCCCTAAGGATAGCAGGAGAGAGGAGGAGTAACCACAAAAGAGTTTAATAGGAAATTTCTAAAACATGAGGGAAAAAAAACCAAAAAGAACAAAACAGATTTTAAAATACAGAACTGGAATATTAGCGTATAGATAAACAGTGAGATAGAGCAGCACTAGAAGACATAATTGTTTAAAAAATTCTAAAAGTCATGAAGATAATTCATACATTGAAAACCTCAGAAAAGCTGAAAAAAATAAATAAGAAAAAATACCTGTATTGAGAAACAAGTTTCTTTCATAGTTTTTCATTGAATTTCCTTTGTTGCTGTTTGTGCTTATACTCTTAGTGATTACAGACTATCACATGCACATTTATCTTATCAAATGGCTCAGCAGATTAAAGCACCGGCAAGCAGATGCAGGAGCTAGGAGTCTCATCCCGGGCCCGTGGTGCCAGCCCAGCTCCTGGGGCACACTGAGAGTGCAACTGAGCCTGGGCGGGGTGGCACATGCCTGTAATGCCAGGCTGTGAACAGGTGGATCACTACCCGTCCAATCTAGTAGTGAGACCCTGAACACCCCGTAGACCTAGAGATACAAAAATAAGTTCACCTTTAATTAATATTATCCAACTTGACAATGTAATAGTTTTATAGTTGGATATTTCACGTCACCTCAAAACAACATCTTTACAATGTAATTGACTATCTTTTACTTCGGGTTATAAGTAAAACTTCATAATATATTAGCTTTATATCAGTTCATGGACACATTAAAAATTAGAACATAAGAGACTTCTCTTGTTCACTCTCTTCTTTTTGTTGTCTTCCTTCTTTCCATGTCCATCTAAATATTTTTTTACTAAATGTCATTCTGTAGGGCCCAAATAAATTATAAAAAGTTTTAAATCTCCAAAGAGAGACCCCCCACCGGTTTGTAACTGAGTTGAGTAATCCAAGTTCCTGAAACCTTAGGTAGGGCCATAAAACCTCTGGCCCAGTTTGAGCAAACATCACCCCAGGCCGGAAGACATTCTTGAGGCCTGAGAACATTTTTGTGAAATAGGTCACAATGTTCAGTTACACTTTAAACTATCCCCTCTTAGTTTCCCTTTTAAGGCCATATATTCTCAAACCTACCAATTATTTTAAATGTTACCTCTCACTAACCAATGTGATTTGCTTCTGTAATTTGCTTGCACCCCCTCCTATCTTGTAGTTGTTGCCTTTAAAAACTGCACCCACCACATTGGGGGCGCGCTCTGTTCCTGCGTGTTCAGCCCGCCCTGTGTGTGCGTAGTAATAAAACTTTCCCTTTGTGATTTGCATGAGAGACCGACTCTTGGGGTCTTCTTTTGCGGCGATTCGACCCTTACAATTCTATGGGTGATGAATTATCTCACGTTTGTTTTCTCTTTTTACTCTAATACATTTTTTATTTGGTTTTATTTTTGAAGTATGTTTTCTCCATTCATATAATTTTTGATAAGTTTTTTTTTTTCTTCCCAGTGATTGAAAAAAATCTATACTCTTCCTGCTTCTATACGTGTTATAAGAACTCGGCTGTCAATCTTACTGTTCTCTAACTTTAGTGTATAGTTTTGTTGTTGCTGCTGCTCAACAGGTTATTTTCACCTTTGGTTTTTAGCTGTTTGATTATGATAGGCCCATCTGTGTGATCTTCATGCTCATCCTATTTGTTATTACTTATTATCTTGGCTTTCATTAATTATTTCAAGAGTTTGAGAAAATCCTTGTTTACTGCCTTTTATTTATTTTAAGGTTAGGAAAACTTTATTGGAAATAAGGCTAGGAGAGTAGGTTCTGGATTCTTGGCAGGGGACACAACTGGATTGCTGATTTATTTATTTATTTTTATTTTTTATTTTTTGGCGGAACCGGTGATCAAACTCAGGCCTTCGCGCTTGCCGGGGAAGGGCTTATTCCCCGGATGAGCCATCTCCCTGGCCCCTAAAATTTCTTTTAAGTAGGCAAGGCACCTGAATTGCTTAATTCGTTAATGGAGTCCAGCTACACATTCCTCCATGACATGAAAATGAAAAAAGAAAAATGATTAGTAGGAACTCATGCTCCCTAGCCCAATTCCCTTTGCATAGTATTTACAATAAGCTAGGATCAGGGCTAGGGAGATGGCTCAGTGGAATAAGCACTTCCTTGGCAAGCACAAGGGCCTGAGTTCAATCCCCGGTTCCACAAAAAAAAAAAAAAAAAAAAAAATTGCAAAAAAACAATAAGCTAGGATCTTAAAAACAATTGATTATTTTGCATTACAATTTCCTCAAAATCTTTAGGAGGCAGTGGACTGCGTTCCCAGTCAGAGGTTTATTGTCATTTAAATTCCTCACAAATCAGGATTAAATGGGTTATAGTACCTCTAGTTAAAGGGGAGAGGGCTACATTTTCTAGTTTTGTTTTTGCTCTATGCTTTCTGTGTCCTTTTCCTTGAACTGAAATTGTGTACATATAAACTGAAGTTGTTACAGACCTCTCATCTCTCAGCTTCAGAGGACTGTTCACAAATGCTTCTCATACTTTCTTCACTTATTCAATGAATTCATTTTTTCAACATTGTACTTTTAATTAATTTTTGATTGTAAAAAATAAGCTTCCATATCTTCAGTGAAACTAAAAGTTTCACACTTCTTTTCAACTTTTTTCTAAAGTTCACAATATATGGTGGACAGTGTGAGGCTAACCCTCATCATTCTTGATACACCACAGTCTTGCTCTTATTTTTTTCTTGTTCTGTATGTCATTTATTTCTTCTTCTTTAAATGTCACATGATTTTTATTCTATACTAACCATTTTTTCTCTTTTGAAAAGGCAAAAGATGCTGGGCTATTGTCGTGCGCTTGCCCAGGGGTCGTCTATCCCTGAGCTAGAAGGCTGAGCTGCTTCGGCCCCACTTCAGGTTACTTCTCACTCCAAATGCAGATGAACAGGACCCGCCCTCTCTCTCCAACAAGATTTTGGATCAAAGTACAGCAACATTAAAACTTCTCTTTTTCTGCTTTTCTCTCTCAGGACTTCTTGGCTTCTTGTAATAACTTTTCCAGTTTCTCACAGTGCTACATATTTAAGAGAAAATGGGTAAATGAATAAAACTAAGCCCACCCTTGAGAGTCCACCTTATTCCAATCTGCTGTGCCAGGCCCCGGGGAGCTATTAAACATCCAGCTTGCTTGTTCTTCCTCTTAGTTTTCTTCTGCAGACAGCAAGCGTATTTCTTTCTCTCCTCATATCCTGAGTTTCTGCAAGTGCCCTAGTAATTGGAACAATTATTTGTCCCTGATGACTAGTGAAATACTTGTCCCACTCTAGAATTTAATTTAGAGTTCTATGCATTTACAGGTTTAAAGAATTTTTGTAGGTTTTCCTAGTGTGTATCTTTGTTACATCAGAAATTATAGGAATACACATGTGTAAATGTTGTATTGCCTCCTGAGTACAAGGAACTGAAAGAGTAAATAAAGTCCAAAAGGAAAAAATAGCTGGGGTGGGGGAAAGGAAAACAAGAAAGAAGAGAAACACACCATGCACACACACACACACACACACACACACACACACTAGCTAGCTAGCTAGCTAAAATAATTATACTGCTAATTTCTATTGGTTTATTGAAAGGAACAGTTAATGTTTTGTTTTTTTTTTTTATCATTTCTGCATGTCTATATCTTTAATCTGAACAGCTACTTTGAGGATAACAATATGTAGAATAACAACCATTGTTGATTTCCTAACAACTTTTTTTTGAAATTCTGTAGCATTTTTAATTTGTTTTTAAATTTCAATTCTCTTTAAACTAAAAAAAAAAGACAAAAGAAAAAAAAATAATGGGAATAATGGTCATTCTAAAAACAATCCAGAACTTTCCAGAAACACTGCTTTCAGTTTATTTTTAAATTATTTTTGATTTCAGGAGCATAATACTCCGAATCCTCTGTTGTAGGATGAGAACCCCTGAGCAACGTGCTTGCCATGACGTGCCATGTGCAGTCCGACGTGCTCACGGGTTCAGGCCATAGAGCCCAACTACGTGCGTCCGGATTCTTATTAGCTTGAGCTGCTGGAGTGAATGCATTTTGTAATTTCTTGTCTTGCTGCTATTCAACAGTGTGAGAATCTACTGCTGGGAGTCATTTCTCCCAACCAGTGCCCTTATTTGGCCTTCTCAGCCCAAATCCCTGCTATAAATGAGGCTGAAAATGAAACGCAAAGTTCACCGTACACATTGCCTGCAAGGATGCGCCAGCTGAGACTTGCAGTTTTATTATGCAGACTGGAACGAGAAGGCAGCGTGCTGCTGGTGGGGCGGCGACTTACACTAATCCAGCCTCGTAAGATTTCAGTGTTGTTTTGGTTGCAGATATTTATTTAGAATTTACTACATGACTAATGGTAGGGATATTATATTTATTTTTTAAGCTGATAGTTATTCTTTCAAGCAAATGATCAATGTCAAACAAATCACTTAGCTGACTAAAAGAATATCGCTTATATGAATGAGGCTTTCTACTACCTGAGGCAGAAGACGAAAAAATACAATTAGGATCTCAAAGAGATTTGATGGCTGTCATTTCCACAATAGGAATGTTGACAGGTGGAATAAATAACTTCTGGAGAGCAACTTGTTAAACTGGGTTAAAAGAAGATCTGTATGAATGTGGCCCTGTCAAATGCTGCCTGCCAATCTGATTATGTTTTATTACTCAGCTGAACTGTATTCTATGATTCAGTTTGTGGCTATCTAAAGGGGTCACAAGCTGCAGCAGCTCATATTTCCTGAACATATTTTGGCAGAAATTGTGGATTGCTTTAAGAGAATGCCAACCAGTGTCAGAGATAAAGACAAAGGGCTTCTTTATAGTTATTTAACGTTATCAAACTCAACCGAGGAGAGGTAGATGTCTCTTGGTGGGATTCCAGTGTACATTCAGGTACATCACAGAGCTGTGGCACAGCTTAGAAAATCAGACTTCTCCTGCAAAGGACTTATTCATATGTACCAAGAAAACTTTGACTTTAATCTGTTCTCTCTGGGTAACCTTCCCTTGTATTATTTTGGGATTTCCCTCCTAATCTAATGTCAACAGTTTCCCCTGGGTCTTGCTATTATTTCTTTTCATATTTTTCTAAAATTATCAAGTTGAGTGTTTTGTTTTTCTAGACACCTTATTTCTACTCTGATTGGAGTGAGAATTCCAATTCTTTGGCTTTTCTTTTTTTCTCTCTCTAAACAATGTAAGTCTCTTTCTGCCTTCATTTGTTTACTTATCCAATATACTTCATCAATCCTTTATCCCTAAGATTCCATTGTACAATCTTAGGTCAAGCTAATCATCCATCTACTCCACCAACATTAAGGCTGCTTCTGCTTTTGAGGAGACCAATAAACTCCTAG
This sequence comes from Ctenomys sociabilis, assembly GCA_004027165.1. NCBI lineage: Eukaryota > Metazoa > Chordata > Mammalia > Rodentia > Ctenomyidae > Ctenomys > Ctenomys sociabilis. The sequence continues at coordinate 44,925 of PVKA01004725.1, read as the reverse complement.
TGTTGGAGCATTCACTGAGTACTCACCAAATGTTTCCTACAAAATAATATCTATCTTTTATACTCCTGTGTCAGGAAAACATTCCTGGTTCCATGACGTTATACTTACTTCTTTCTATATGGACTCATTACATTAGTGATATCAGTAATTTTGCTTTCCATGATTTTAATCATCACCAGTCAAAAATGCTCTAAGTGACTAAATGGAAAGTTCCTGAAATAAAAGATTTTTTATCAGTTTTAAACTGCATATTGTCGTGAATAATGTGATGAAATCTGGCTCCATTCCATGTGGGAAATGAATCAGCCCTTTGTCCTGTGGCTCCGGCCTATACAGATCACTTCCCTGTAGTCACTTAGTAACTGTCTGGGTTGTCAGATGGACTTTTGCAACATCATAGGACTTCTGTTCAAGTAACCCTGGCATAGGATCCCGACGCTATGACATCACTCACGGCATCTCATTTCATTACATAGGTATCGCATTACCTCACATCCTTGCAAGAAAGTACAAGTTTTCTACAAAACAGAGACAACATTCACATAACTTTGTCATGGGGAATTATTATAGTTATTTTATTTTATTATGATTTACCAATAATCTTATGATTAATTTTTAAATTTAATAGCAGATATTTATGTATAGGCAAATATACATAAAATTTCTTGGACATATATGGTTTCAGCCACATTTTGGGAATCTTGGAACATATCCCCTCAAGATAAAAGGAGAGGTTGCCACTGTATCATCTCTCTTTTTCTATCTCTCTCTATCTCTATCCCTCTCTGTCTCTATTTCTCTCCAGTCCCATGTTCCCTTTCAGTTGTATCCTTCTCTTTCCACAGTCATACCCTTGTGAAACAAGTTTATATTAGTCATTTCCTCTCTTTCATCTCCACTCTTATTAGTCCACAAAAATTTACATTTGAAAAAATAATATTTTTCAAGTTGTTACATGTATAGACATTAAATGCCACTTTTATGTTACCATTTATTGAATGCATGTGCTTAGCCTGTGGTAAACAATTTGGTGTATGTTCCCGCATTTAATTCTCACTGCAGTCCTAAGAAGCAGATTTGAGGAAAAGGTGAAACAGAAGGCAGGTGGAGTCATCCATTCAGCTCTCATCATTGCTCTTCTGTGGGATCTTACACTTTGGGGAGGGAGACAGATTGTGAACCAGTTAACGAACAGCACAGCTACAGCACAGAGATGAAAGCTGTAGAAGTGACAAAAAGGTTCCATGGTGGATAAAATCAAGGGTCACCCCACTGAGAAATGTTAGGAGGCTCACTAAGAAGGTATAGTTAAGCTGATAGCTAAAGGTCGGAATGTGCCTACCATTCAAAGAGAGGTATAACAGAGGTCAGGAAAAGGAGATGTTGTGTGGGAATTGAATGCCATGGGTTAATCTAGGGCTTGGGGAATTGGAGTTTTGTCTGGTCTTGCCTAAGGACTTCAGGTAATTAGCCGTGGAGCTGCCTTTCTGGTGATGCTGTGTGCTCCATATCTATGTGTTGCCACTAGAACGTAAGCTATTTGAGGACAGGTATGCAGCTTCTAACACATGCCTCACATATAATAAACGAATTGTCCAACCAACAATGTTTAGTGACCACCTACCTCTCGGGGGATTGGGCATTCACTAATTCCACACAGGATCTTCATATTCTATCCCTCCACTGTCCACACCCCAGATTTCCTTTAACCAGGTTAATCTATCAAGCTGTGTGCAGTTAACCATTAATAATTTGGATGATTAATGAGGCCCAGAAACTGGGATATGTGTGTTCTTTTAATACAATTTCAGTCTTTCCCCATAAGGGTTTACCATTGGTTTTTATTTCAAATCATTACCAATTAGCATAAAAATTTGGCTCATGAAAATATTGAAAAATGGTAGCTTTTTCTTGGGATACTTATGAATATGCATGTTAGAAGCTGTTCTTCCTTCAGTGTGGCTTCCTGAAGAGAATACTAAACTGGAAGGTCAAAACCCTGAGCTTTATTCCTAGCTTTGCCACTCACTCCTTCAGTGACCTTGGACAAGTTCTCAGCCACTCTGCAGGCAACTGTTTCTTTGTTGATAAAGATGTGAGTAATGATAGCTGAAACCTCCTTCCATATAGGGAAATTGTGAAGATTAATGGGGTCCTGTTTATAAAGCACCCTGAACTCCCTGAAGAAGAGGCGCCGTAGAAATACAAAGTGTCGCTACTGTTATTCAATAACTTCTTCCCAGCAAATTCCCTGTACTTTTCTTTAAAATCTAGGAAGGACTGTAAAGTCAGAATGCATGTGTTATTTCATATGATCTACTTGCAGTAAGTTGCACACTGAATTTTCTCTATCTTATTTTCTGTTTATAGAGCCTTTCTTTGGGGAAAGAAATGCATATAACAGTTTTGAAAATTCAAAAATTTTAAAGAACATATCTGTGCTGATTATTTCTTTATCTAGGATAAAAGTGAATCATTGACTAGTGAAAGCATAAGGATCCCATGCTTTCATGGTAAGCCACTTAAAGTATAAGGCATAGGCAATGCTTACTGATTGATGACACCTTCATTCTGACCTTGCATCCACACTTCCCAAGCCACCAGTGAAGCAATGAATTGGAAACAAAATTGCCTGTTCTCATTTACTTCTCCCTGGGTTGAAAGTCCTTTAGTGGAAGGAGCTAAAAAGGAAGGGGAAAACCAAAGACAAGAATCGCATTAACTCTCATTGATTAGACCCGGAATAATTAAAAAAGAATTACTCTGTTGTGGACATACATACTGAAGACGTCAAGCTAGCTGTGCTTCCTTTCATTTGTACCCATTATGTTTCAAATATTGTGTATTTCAGAACCAGCTCGTCTCTTAAAAGTTATGCCTTAATATTCAGTATGTATGAAATGTAGGAAAATTGATGTTCCTCTGAGAATCTCAATCTTGCATTAGCAGACTCTTTTGCATTTAATTTTATCCCCTGTTTATATTAAAGGCAGAAGAGGTTTCTTTTGACATAAGGGATTCAAAAATGTATATCAGTAAAGTCCTTGCAAGTATCCTATTTTTCATCTTCTCATTAGTACTGACGGGAACAGCTCTCTTTTCAGATTCTAAAGTTCCAAGTGACCAAAGTTATTCTAAATACATTGACCTTATGCTGAATGTGTTTCTATGAGACAACTAAAACAAATAATCCCCTACATGCAGTCTGTGAGGCTGTTGTGTTAGTTTTTCAAAATCATTGGTTGTATCTACATGAAATATGTTAAAATTAAAACTTCAAGTGGAACAGAGACCAATATTTAACAAGGAAGAACATGAACTTAGTCTATGTAATGTAAAATTATAAAATTAACATGGTACATACTTTTTACTATTATTGTGGGACAGTTGATGGTTTTAGGATTTCTTAAAAGATATAGAGCAAGAAATCTTTATTATTGCTATGGGAAGCCAATGGCTTTAGGATTTTTTAAACAATATAGAGCAAGACATTTCAAAGTTATTAAAGTTATTATTACTAAATTTCAGAAAATACTAAACATAAATTATTTTTTATTAACAATGATTGATATAATATCTATTTTTATCATCAAATCTGTTGCTCAGATTAATAGATATAGTTATGCAAGGTGGGACATGTGATTGAAAATTACCATGACTAAGCATAAGTTTGAATCATCTTTACTTCAGAAAATTTTCATGAAGGAAGAAGAGTGGGAATGCTGTATATTTTCATGACAATAAAACTCAGATCCATTACATGAAAAGCAGAGACTAACCTTTCTGATTCTGTGACATCAGTTGTAAAGTTACAGCTGGCAACCTCACTTTGTAGTTTGTCATGCCATCTCATCCTTCCAATATCCTCTAGTTTATCCTGTTAGATTAAGAGCTGAGAGAGAGAGAGAGAGAGGATAATAGAGATAAAAAATGTGTTTTTATCAGTCTTATTATCAGCATGGGAAAATAAAATATGTATGTGGTGAGCTGAAAGAACTCCCTCTGACGTCCATATTTGACTTTACATAATGAAAGAGACTTGTTTGATGCAGTGAAGAATCTTGAGCTGAGAAGATTCCCTGATCATCTTGGTGAGCCTGATAATCAAAGGATCAGAATAAGAGGGTGAAAAGGGAGACAGAGAGAGGGAAAAAGAAAAAGGACAAAAGTGGAAATTAGAGCAAGAAGAAATGCAATCTTTCTGGCCTGATAGGAACTGTCAACCATACAATGTAGAAAAGTCAAAAACTAGAAAAGTCAAAGAGACAGACACTCCAGAAGAAATGCAGACCTGCTCACACCTTGAATCCAGCAGAAAAGTGATTTTGGAATTCTGACCTCCAGAGCTAGTTCATCACAGCATCATCAGGAGACTAATGGCAGCTTTAGAAAGGTGATCTAAGCCAGGCCCGCCATCACAAAAGGTTGCTAGTTAACTGTGATGAGAGGGAGGTGCCCCATACTTTAACCTCGCAGGGCCTGGCCAAGCAGAGTGTTCCGTCCTGAACACTCCACCTAGTGGCTAGATTTCTGACTGCTGCCTGGCTCGCTTTCGTAAAGCGTACCACGCACGGAAGCTGAAAATCTCCATGAACATTGGGTATACCTTTCCTCATCATCCCACAGAGCTCAGATTTACAGAAACAAAACAACAAAAATACTAATTGGCCATGTCAGATCTCATCTTAGGATTTTAAATACGATTGATGTGACAGTAGTGTCCTAGAAAATAGTTCTTAGGAAACAAGAATATTTAACAGGAAGGCACAGTGCAGTATGAGCAAACTGTGTGGGAAGAAATGCATGTGAAGTGTGAGATAAGCAGATGCTCAGGAAAATGCCTCTCAAGGAAACAAAGTGCATGAAGAAGCCGAAATCTAAGTTTCCCAAATATTTACTAAAAAACTCATCAAAACCTGGATTTTTGTTTTTAGGCTCCTGGTAAGTTGGTGTAATATGCAGTAATGTTCCATCATACTGAATTTCAAAATATACATGATCAAATTGTTAAACTATATTTTATATTGGTCAGTGAAGATAGAATGATAAATTTTCCTTATAACACTTATAACCAGTGCCAGCCCCACCCTAGGACACTCTGAGATGGCAACTGAGACTGGGCATGGTGGCATGCACCTGTAATCCCAGCCCTTGGGAGGCTATAAACAGGCAGATCACTGTGAGTCTTCTCTGGTAATGAGACCCTGAACACTCCGTCGACCCTTTCCTAAAAAATACAAAACATAAAAAAGTTATAACCAAAGAAATTCAAAATGGCACAGAAGAAAGAACAGAGATGTAAAAGCAGGGAGATTCTAATTAGAATCAGCACTTTTTATGACATCAACAATGTTGTCAAACATTATGCCTGAGTCTTAGGACAAGTGAATCACTTAATAGGCCTCAATTTCCTCACCTATACAATGAGGGAACCAATGTGTCTACTTTCCTGGATGTTACAAAGATTGTGAAAACTGATGCCTGCAATGTATCTTTTTAATTCCATTCTGGAAACCAAGAGATATAACTTCCCAAAGACTTCAGAAGTCAGTGCAGAGTATCATTAGATTCATATGATGCTTCAGATGTACAGAATTAGGGACCAAAAGTAGGACTTATTCATTGAGTTAAGAAAAGAGAAAGGGTAGGAATGACTTAGGTGCCAGTGAGCCAGAGTGGGGATAGGCAAGTGGCTGATGTGTTAAGGCATAGCACATGATGGCCAGTTTTAGCCCAAGAAAGTGACTGATATCATTCAATACAGTCTAATAAAATAAATTTGAAGAATAAGTTTGAGTTCACAAGCAAGTTGGAGTATTGTGAATATCATGGTCAGAAGAGCAGTAAAGTGGATGTAAAACCAGGTGGAACTTTTATATGAAGTCATAATTAGTCTAAACAACAGGAATAGGCTTGGACTATAGATCAGACATCCAAGAAAAATGCACCAGGTCAAATCAAATAGGCAATGAAGCCTTCATTTAAAATATTTGCAGCTATGGAGTGATGTTGAATTTAACCCTTTGAAACAGAAGACAGGATCACTGTTAAGCAGTGGTGATGCCAGGGGAAAAGGAGACATTAGACAGAAAGTCAACTGATGCGAGTGGACCATTTATGTCAGGTAACTAGTGTGTATGGAAACCCTGGTGTCTTAGTTACTTTTCTTTCACAACTGAGACAAAAATATCTAACATTCAAAGGGAAAAAGTTTACCTAGGTAACTATTTGTAGGTGTTTCAGTCTATAATCAGCTGGCTCCAAGGCAGGATAGTATGGAAGAAAGGCACTGGAGAGGAAAAGCAGTTCTTTGCAGGAAGAAAACAGCAAAAGCAAGCAAGGGAAAACCACAGGTCTTTCTACCCCTTATATCTTATCCAGGCTGCTTGGAGTGGGAGGCACTCATACCCTTTATTCTAATGCTCTTGATCCCAGCATTGAACCGTGAATCAATTCCAGTGTCACACACACTAGATTCAGGCACCTATGAAAAAGTCCCACCTTCGACCACATGAGGCTTTGGGGAAGCATCTAGGCACACGCCTTAACACCTGAGGGTGTGGTACTCTTTCTTGATGTTTGTATATCAATGAGGGGTCTACCAAGTCCTTGAGAAAAATGTTTCTAGGTTATAAGAATGGCAACAGGCAGAGACAAGTTTTACATCTTAATAAGGCATTGAAAAAATTATGATTGCAAGTGTTTTTTACTAGTGCGCTAACAAAAAGGTTCTGGGTCTATATTTAGAAGGAAAATGGGGAAAATTAAGATCTTTATCAATAAGAATATATAGCTGTAATCAAAGCATCTGCTTCCAAAATAAGCTAAAAGATAAATAATTCCAATATGAAAGTGTAAAAGTCAAGGTTTCCTTTTTCATGTCTGGTAGTGGCAAAACAGGAGAAATGCAGAGGTCATGGATCCCCTTTGTTTTCATTAAAGCTATCACCTGGCCATTGACTTTATTTTTCAGGTCACTTCATCTTCACAGTAAAACAGAGTGGCTGAACAACATCTCCAGAGCCTTGTTCCCCAACTAAGAAACCTCTGGAACTCCTTTAATTCCTATCCAAGTCTCCACCTCCTTCCAGAATTTATTTGTAGGAGCCCCCAAGGATCAATTATATGTGCTCACACATCCTTTCAGCCATCAACAAGCAGCCCCCACTATCCTCTCTTCTCCTGAGCTCATCTGAGATTTTTGGAACAGAGCCTTGTCCCTGCTCTTGCTGAAGGTACCTGTCAAGGAGAGTCTGAGCCAATGTCATCCTTTGTTCCAGTGTCTAGCACCACTAGGCTTGGCTGGCACTGCCTCAGGCTGCTGCTGAAGCCCCAGTGATGGGTACTGCCAGGAAAGATCAGCTCCCAGCTCTGACTACAGCTGAAGCCCTTGGTGGAAACAATGTGCTAGAGCCCCATGTGGTCAAATCCTGCCCAAATGAAAGGCTTCACTTTTATTAACTCTTAGATCCTCTGGGTTTCCAATGACTCCAGTGAGCTTCTGAGAAAATTGTGCTTTTGGTTTACTCCAGTCGCTGTCTTCCTTTCTAGGTTTCAAGGTCAGCTTGCTAGGACAAGTACCAAGCAATGTCCTACGTTAAAAGTTGTCCTGTTTTCTAACACTTTACTGAGCTGACCCTAACAGGTGTAACTCTCTCCTAAGATGGGACCTTTCTCGGGAGGTTATTTTTTATTCATTTTATAAACAAATGGTTTCAGGGCCCAAACCATGTGTCATCCTTGTTTATCCTGATGACTGTGGCTGCCACTGATTTTCTCCATCAATACCTGTGAAGAGCCACCAAGTGCCCCTGGACAAATACAATACAGCCAGACAGCTGAAGAATAGTAAAATCCCATTCTGTGGTCACAATGACCAACCATGTGGCTAATGTGGCTAAGATTTAGTATCAGGTTTCAAATTGGCATTCTTCTGCTTAGTGAAGTAGGCAATTTTAAGTGGGAAGAAATTATATTGCTTCTCTATAGCATTCATTAAAACAATGACCACTGAATTTTGATAGGAAAAAAGAAGTGTCCTATAAACTGTTCAATTGTTTTAAAGCTTTGTTATGCAGGCTGGCCAAATAACTCAATGGACTAAAACACCTGCAAGCAGACACAGCTGTCAGGGGTTCAAATTTGGACCTGCAGTGCTGGCCCCATTCCAGGGCATGCTGAGATGGTAATTAAGACTGGGCATGGTGGCCTGTGCCTGTAATCCCAGCTTTTGGGAGGCTGAAAACAGGAGGATCACTATGAGTCTGATCTAGTAGTAAGACCCTGAACACCCTATAGACCCTTCCCTAAAATACAAAATAAATAAAGCTTTGTTATGCAAACAATTAACACTACTAATTTAGAGATGAGAGGATAAAATGATTATCCTAGGGTCATATGGTTGGAGCCTACATTAGAATTAACGTATAACCATAATTTTGTCTATGTACTTAATTGAAGGTATGAGGTGGCCATGTTTCCCACAGTGACTTCAATCTCCTATGCTCTTGCCTCAGCTTCCCTAGTGTTGAGACTACAGACGTATATCACCATCCCACTTCTTTATAATCATCCATTTCTATTTCCTTAGGTTAGATCTTCTCATCAATCTAGATAAAGGAGAAAAATGTTCTGTGAGAAGGCAGGAGGGCATTGGCCCACATGGGAATGAGCCTCACTAATGCCAGAACTCCTTGAAGACTTGTGTACGTTTCAGAGGCAAACATTGGGAAGCACATGAAAATTTCTTTTCATGTGCTTTTTATTTTTTCCTTAGAGAGTTGAACTGCATTTTTCCTCCTTAAAATATATATCACCAGCTTAGATAAAAGAATCTCATAAAAGGATGTTTTGCCTTGTGTGGAGGAAAAGCTTCCTACAAACTAACACATTTATTGTTACTAAGAACATTTTGCTGTATTGTATTAAGAATGAAAAGATTATTTGGGGCAAAGTTAATATCCTTACAGGAATTGTAAAGATCATCAAAAATCACTACTGGATGATGTTATATCTGCTCCCAGAGTATCCCCAATGCCTACAACAGTGCCTGGAACATAGTAGACTCTCAGTAGATAATAAGTGCATGCAGGGGTAAGTGAATGAATATCAGGGTTTACGAAGAGATGGAGCTGTATTTAATTCAATAGGATGCATAACTTGGGGCAGCTCTAGATTTTCTTTTGTTCAGTTTTCCAATCTGGAACTGGTTAGAGGATGTCTAGGACCTGTAACCTTTCAAATTTTTGTGTGTCTCAGTTTTCTCCTTTGTTTAGTGCAGGTCTGGACAGGAAAACATTAAGATCCCCTAAAGTTCTCAAAGGACTTAATATTCTGGTGCTAGACCTATCAGTGCTCATGACCAGCACTAGATGCATTTATTCTTTTCTGTTTTATTATTAATACACACCTGCATTCCACAGTGAATGCCTTCATAGTGGGTAGTTGGCACATATACACGACACATCTTAACTCATTTTATGTCTCCCTTCCTTTGCCCCCATTACATCTCTAGGTCTTTTTTCCCATTTGTAAAAGATTTGTCTCCCAGAGGCTGGGTATAAAGGACTGTAGTTTCCAAACTACTTCAGGTCCACTAGGGGGAAAGTACTGACACACAATGCTTAAGAATGATTAGAACACAAAACTGTACTACATGGGTTTCTATGACATAGATATTCGGATTGTGTTTTACTTCGCACTTAAACATCACACAGTATTTTATAAGGAGACAACATTGACCTTATTTGTCAGAAAAAAGAATGATTTGGTTGAGAGCACAGACATTCCACCTCAAATTAGAGGCTGAGAATCCAATATTCAGTTTGCAGACTTTGAACATTGACCATTCTTTGGCTGAATTACAGAACGATGGAATCTGAAGTTGTCAGGAAACTTAAAGGCTGTGCAATGACACTTAGGACATAATTAGTGACTCACCACTTCCACATTGCCCAAGCAGTTGGCCGCAGAGCAAGCTGAGGACCCAGGCTGGAGGTGCCCTTCAGGGTGACTTCCTTTTGAAGCATTCAGAAGGGATTTTTAAAAATCAAAGGAGAAACATCTTGAAAAAAATTGACTGCTGGTGGTACTGTCTGCTCCACGCTGACATCATCAATCAACCAATAGTGTAGGAGAACTGTCAAAGTCCGGCAGCAGGAGGGACCAGAGAAATAGTCAGACACTTGAGAAATGGTGAGCCTCTCTGTCTCACAGCTGGGTCCCTGCTTGGTTGTTATTTGAGGAGAAAAAATATAACGAGGAAGAGGAGCAGAAGAAGGGGTATTTGTGAAAAAAAATCAATTAAAATGCATCTGATTCATAATTTCCTCTGTTTCTTGGCAGAATAACTTTCTGCCCTGCCCAGTACATTATTTGTGGCTACCTTGAAATTTGTTTTTGAGCTGTTATTCATACTTGGGGTTGGTGTTCCTGAATGTATTCTTCCTCACGGTAACTGTTGACAGGTCCAGCCCTGTAACCATCTGGTTCCTGAAGTAATGAGACCAAATGAAATGGAGCTTGAAAAAATTAACATTCTTTCCTCAATCTATTAATAACTGAAAAGTGTTGATTTTGGTGACAGCAAGATACTTTATTATGAGGCATATTGGTTAATTAAGAGCATCATAATGAAGGTTATAGGAATGCAGATCTCTCCAGAAATATACATATTTTTAATAAGCATAATAAGCATAATTTGATTCTTCTCACAGGCTCAAGAAGAATCAGTGAAAATATTATGCACAAAGAAAGTCTCAACAAAGAATAAACAGACATTTTCGTGTGTATGTATCATGGTTACTGTTTTATTATGTTAACTGTGCCTGTGTATATCAAATACAGCTGCTGCATATCAATGGATACGGCTGATAATTACAAAACTCTTAATTCCACCACTCCACTATCCCACAATTCCTTCCTCATCTATTTACTCTCAGATGATGTTTATGGGTTTGTAGGATCCTTATGGGAGTGGGGAGGAGGGGTACAATCTACTTTGCCAAAATTGAAAATGCACAGACTTTGATATTTAGATCATGGGTAATGATATTTCCCTGCTCTTCTCTGGTGTTTGCAAATATTTTCCTTTTGCCTGAGAAACTTGTACAAACTCCCTGCCTTGCACACAGACCTGCCATTCATAGTAGACTGGCTGCTGTATCTTTTCTCTCACCTTGCCCTCACATGGAGCCTAGAAAGTTGTAAGTGACTCTTGCTGTGGTGCTGAAATTCATTGTTGATGCTCATCCCCAGCCAGAAAGTCTAAGAATTTGCTTGCATACCTTACTAAGAAATTTCATTTTTCTTACATTTGCAATGCTCATTCTACTTAATATGTATGTGTACATTTTAGGCAAATTTGACATCATTTTTCTTACTGACCGGTATCTCAGCATAAAAATGCACAGGTAAGTCCCCAAATTCTTCCCGCTAAGACTCTGAAGTGAGGCATGAGTTCTTCCCTGCACAGATTTCCTGTACTGTCTCCTCCTCATCCACTATTCATTTTGCCGTTGTCTTTCTACCTGCCATCCAGGCATCTCCACAGAGCTGATCTGTTCCTATTGCTCTTCTTCTCCCAAGACATGCTGTCTAACACTGAGTAGAGGAGTTTGCTTAAAGACAGCATAATTCAAGCAAAGATTAACTAATGGAAATCAGGAATGCTTTCCTTTTCTTTCTTTTTTCAGAACCAGGGATTGAACTCATGCAATTTAGCTTGCCAGAGAAGCACTTATTCCACCGAGCCATCTCCCTGGCCCCAGGAATGCTTTTCTACATTTGAATTCAGTTATCTAGTTTGGTTGTCAAAGATAAGAAATTACTGAGGACTACAATCTTCAGTATAGTCTTTCTGAAGAGAGCAAACATAGCTCTTTGTGTTTTTCCATTCTCTTTGTTGTGTCTATTCTCCATGTAAATTTTTGTGTTTTATGATACTTTGTGACATTTTCTCTCTAGAATTTCTGCATCCATTGCATTGTTGAGGCCAGATATGTGTCAGCACCTTCTTGACGTTGTGCTTTCACCACCAGACTCAGGAGACATGCTGGGGCTGCCCTTCCCATCCTGTGATAATCACTTCTGCGAGTCTCTGTTGAGTGCTTATCCCCGTCAACTTGGAGAAGTTCTATCTTCCAAAATAGAGCTAAATAATATTATTAAGCAAAATATTAAGATCAACTTTTCTTATGTATATAGGCTTCTAGAATTCCCACCTAGGGTTCTGACAATCATGATGAATAGGCTGAGGAAATTGAAATAGATTCAAGACAAATTATTAGTAGGTAGCTCTGTGACTGTAGTAATGCTGGATTCCAAAACTGGGTGGAGAACCCTTAAATTTGGGGTCTGAAATGGGGGAGGGAAAACTCGTAAGACAAAGTCAAGCGTGCTGATGGCTAGGGCAAGCTCATATTCTCTTTTTTTTATTTTCTCACTTTATATACAAATATAAATAAATATAGAGATACTATGTACATGATATATACCCAATGTATGATTAGAATAATGATGCTGAAATTTTCTTGCAAAGCACTGAGGATAAGAAAAAAAAAAAAAGGAGAGGTCCAGCCAAATAGCTCTATGGGTTAAAGCAGCTGCATGCAGGCACAGGGGCTAAGAATTTGGTCCCCAGGCCTGCTGTGCTGGCCCTGCACTGAGCAGGTAATTGAAACTGGGCTTGGTGGCACGTGCCTGTAATCCCAGCTCTTTGGAGGCTGTAAACAGGTAGATCAGTATGAGTCCAATCTAGTAGTAAGACCCTGAACATGCTGGAGAACCTTCTGTAAAAACTAAAAAAAAAAAAAAAAAAAAAAAAAAAAAAAAAAAAAAAAAAAAAAAAAAAAAAAAAAAAAAAAAAAAAAAAAAAAAAAAAAAAAAAAAAAAAAAAAAAAAAAAAAAAAAAAAAAAAAAAAAGAAAAGAAAATAAAGAAAAAAGGAAAAGAAAATTCTGTAGCAGAAAGTTCTACCTAAATCATTGATTCCTATATCCATGACAAGGTATGCCAGAATGATAAAATTCTATGCTTTGTTTTCATTTATTATGCCATGATGACCTCCTCTTGACTGTTTTAAATGAATCTGCCTCTTCCCAAATAAATAGTCATCAGCAGGGTGGACCAGGACTGGGCGCAACTCCCTGACTCTATGGTATCTCCGAGGTTTTTCACTTGTATTATTCAGGATTTTACTAGATAAACAGATATAACACAAGATGTACAAATATATACGAAATTACAAGATTGGTTTATGATGGCCATCCACGGGTTTGGATGAGGAAGTGTACAGAGGGTTTCTGTGCACTGGAGACTGATTCAGCCCAAGGTCTGGAGCTCACTGTGCTGTCCTGTGCAAGTCTATATCAGGAGGCTCATGGGTCTGCCACAGAAGGCTGAGGAGTCTACACCAGAAGGCTGAAGGATCCAAGGCAGAGGCCAAAGAATCTGACCTAGAAGCCAGGAGATGATGTCCAAGATGAGGACAAAGACTTGAGCTCCTCCAAAGAATGGAATCCTCTGTCCTTCCTCATTTCCTTTTATAAGTGATGAGCTACCCTAGGGTCACTACTCTACACAATAGGGTGTAGAATTGCTGAGCTAATTTAGTTAAGCTTCTGAACTTCTGAAGTTAACACAATCGATCAGTGACTACACCACTTCTTTTTTCAACAACATTAGAAAATACTTTCTTTAATTTTTCTTAGATCTCTCTCTTGGCTTTCACTCTTATTCCCAGCTATCTGCCTTCCTCTTCCATTTTCCTCATCTTACAGTGAGTTAGATATTGTCTCCATCTCAAACCCATAATATGATCTTTCAGTCAATTATGTATACTGTTATCTGAGCACCATATTAACTAATGCTAAAGTTAAGAAAAAAATTTTCCTACTGGATTCAGACTGGAAAAATTTGTACCCACCTGTCTTAGTCATTCTCTCATGACTGGGACATAATAGACAGCATTCAAAACTGAAAGGAAAGAAGGCTCCTTTTTCTCACATTTAATAGTCTCCATCCTTGCATGATTGGCTGGCTTCAGTGCAGGCTGGAGTGGTATGGGTATGCATCTGACTCATCTCATGGTAGGATGACATGGTTCATCCCATTGTAGCTGGAAAGAAGACAGTAAAGGTGAAACTAGAGAGGAAGGTGAACACTTCCAGACATGCCCAGATTATCCAGCTTCTTCTGAGCAGACCCCACCTCCTAACACCAAATCATCTGTGAGCACCTATGACCCAACCACTTTCCAAAAGCCATGCCTCTGGATGCACGATGCTCTTATGAGGCATCTAGATGTAAACCATTACTCTACCTCATCAGGGCAGCAGAACAAGATAGCATCCCCTATATGTTGGCTCTAGCTCCAGACATAAAATATTATTTAACAGTTACTTTAGATCTTTAGGAACATAATAGCCATGTAGAGCATGTAAGGCTCTTGAGAGTACTTGTAGGTATCTTTGATTATGTAGTAAAAAACAAACAAAAACGCATATTCTTATGAATGTTTTCTTATCAACAAAGGTGAGCAATAGTGTTCAGTCATTCCATTTTGTTAGAGATAATTGGGAGCTTGTAACATTAGGTTAGAAAATTAGAATATCACATGATACAAAATAGAATAATGACTAATATGAGCCTATAGGATTTGCCAAACTTGTGCTAAGAAAAAAAATCCTAAGCAGATAAAGAAAAATTTAGGCTATAGAAAACATAGGCTTAATCTGACTGAAAACAAGTAACTCTGAGCACTAGAAAAACGTTCCTTAACATATGAAAGACAGCTAAACCTAAGTCTATGAAGCCTACATGCAGATATTGAGATTCTAGATAAGTTATGTGCTACACTACAACTTCCATTTTCCACAAAAGATTTTACTTTGACATAAACAAGAGCATAACAATATTATTAAAAATGTAAACCTGAGTAATAGAAAGACTAATGTATCCTTGGCAGGGTTCTAACTTCCTCCAATTTCAGAATATTTTTCTTATTTTTGCTTTTCACAAATGGACTAGATGACAAATTTACCTATTCAAATTATAGAAAAGATCAATAATATTGGGGAATATATTTCAAGTGACATTTTTATCACTCTGAAGTGATTGCCTAAGTGGAGTTATCTAAAGAAGCAATGCTGAAATGAGTCTTCTTTTCCATAATAACTATCCTCTGCATATTACAAATAGTATAAATAAAGATATTTATTGTTTTGAATTAGCTCTATAGTCTAGATCTTTAATATCCCCCAAAAGTCATGCTTTTCAGAGGTAGGCCTTGGGTCTGGTTACTGGATCATAGGGTGCTAACTTTCTCAGTGGAGTAAACCACTGATGAGTTTATGTCTCTTGGGAGGTGAGTCCCAGTTGAAAGAGGGGTTCTGGAGAGTAGCCTAGAACTGTGTTCTCATTCATAGCTCTGCCTGCTCTCCCTACTTGCTGGACAACAAGTGAGTAGGAGGTCCTCCACTGGGGCTCCCTGCCAAGTTATTTATGCCTTGAAGCCAGACAGCTATGGATTAAATCTCTAACTCTGAGCCAGAATAAATCTCTCCTCCATTCATTGAGGATGTTGGGTATTTTGTCTGGGCAACTTGAAAGATAACTAATGAAGGTCTTTATATTGAGAACTGGGATGTGGCTGTGACTATATCTGATTGCGTTGGTCAGAAACCTTTGGAACTAGAAGATAGGAGGAGTTAGGAAAGGTTTGGGGGTGCAGGCTAGAGAAGCCTTACAATGCTCTAAGCCATGCTTGATCCCAGCTGGAGTTCAAAAGACCAGAATGATGTTAGAAATGTAGACAGTAAAGTCCAGGCTTGAATTTTTAGCTAGAAATGGGCACTCTATTGGACAGTAAACTAAAGGTCATGTGTGTAACATTTTAGCTAAGAACTTGCCTACCTTTTGTCCATATCCTGAGAAGGTGAGGGTGACTGAGATTAAGGGTGGTGGATTAATGATCTAGTAGAGGAAATTCCAATATAATACCATATCAGAGTATAGCATGGGTACTGCTGGTTCCTCTTAGCCATATTTACTGTGAAAATTAGGGTTAAAAATCAGAGCTAAATGATTCAAAAAAATTTGCAAACCATCCAGAAAGGAAGTATCTGGAAAGTGTAAAGTTTGGGCTGAAGAGAAAATGATTGCTGAAAACAACAGCATTAAAAAAGAAGCCAGGTACTTTGCATAAGGACCATAGAAACGATGGATTGAAGGCATCTTAGGAATTATGTGAAGCATACTCTTCACAGGCTCAACAGCAAAGGATAAAATGTTTTGAATGACTTTGCTATGAAAAGAGATCTCCAAGGTACCTTACCCATTCAGAGCTCCTACAGAAGTTCAGCCATTCAGGCACTGAGAAGCCTCTAGAAACACAGTCCATGGAGGCCTGGATACTCACACGTTGGTTGCTGCTGTCTCTGTGGTGCTGATTTGGGGGGCGGGTGGCACGTACAATGCAAGAGTTCTGGCATCATGCAGGCTTCCAACCAGACTTGAGAAGATCTGAAGGCCAAGCACAAATGTGTGACAGGATCAGAGGGCCTGCCAGGAGGCCATAGAGGTGCGAAGCTCTGAGAGTGAAGCCATTGGTACAATGAGAATATCAGGAACTGGAGATGCCAGGAATATGGAACATCTGCTAAGGAAACCCACAGGCAAGTAGGCAGAGCAGCCCCAGTGAGGGTCGATGTGGTTGTCCCTGGGAGCCCTCGGATTCTGGACATGGAGCTGCAGGAGTTAGCGCTTGTCCTGCTGGGTTTCAGTGTTGCTTTGGCCCAACTCCTTTCTGTCCCCCCGTTCTTCCCTTTTGGAATGGCACCATTTTAGGTTGGAAGTGTTTAGCCTTCTTTTTTATTATGAAGGGGCTCACAGCTAAGAGTTTGTCTTAGGTCTCAGAGAAAGCTTTGGTTTTGGACTTTTCAGCAATGTGAAACTGTTAAAAGTGGTGACTGTTAGGGACAGACTATACATGACTTTTGGGGACCATGTGAAAATGCTAGGATTTAAAATGTCTGCTACAATCTCCTGTGCAGAGGCGCAGCTATTAATTGGTGATAGGATCATGGCAGTGCTATCCCCATAAGCACATTAACACACTGAGGAGTTCATGTGCTGTTAGGGAAGGGGCCCAGCTTTAAGAGCCAGGTCACGGAGCACAGTCCGCAAGTGCACGTTCCTTTCTGGGGCTACCCCTTCTCTCTGCTTCCTGTCTGCCAGTGTGAGCATCTTTCTCCCCCAAACCCTATCTCCATGATGTTTGTGTCTTGGAGTCCAGCAGCTAGGAACTCAACCTCTGATACCAGGGTCCAAAGAAACCTCTCCTCCTTTAAATTGGGGGTGGAATGGTATTTTATATAACAACCAAAAAGTTTACAAATACAATTAGGAAGTTACTCATCCTCAAATTTTGCTTACTTGGTGTGTTTTTATTTCAACAAGTTAACTCTTTGGTTTCACCTTCAAGTGAATAAAATAGCAACATTTTCAATCAATTGGGTTTAGAAGTTCTTAAAATCTCCTGATTCTTCTGAAGCACTTATTTTATTTTTTTAAATAAGCCCTGGAAACTTTTACAATTTTTATTGACTTACACAAGGTACACAAGTCAGGATCCAAAGAAGGAAATCAAGTACCTATGGGTATTGTGAGGTAGTGATGATAACTCCACAATGGACCTGATTGTGGAGAAGCTGGACAGGAACAGCAGTGGACCCTGTCAAGAGGATGGCAGCTTCACAGACGGCTTCTTGAATGACTCCCTGCAGAATGATGTGACTGCTACTATGCCTCACCTCCCCAACTTGAAGTGAATTGCTCTCCCACTTAGCCTAGTGTTATGGGTTATGTCCAGGAATGCCACCCACGCCCAAGCTGCATACGCTCCTAGGTGGGGCTTTCCTGAATTGGCTGGATCTAGGGTGTGTGACACTGGATTAAGAATATGGCACGAAATTAGTTCCCTGGTTGGAATTAGTGTAATTCTGGGGTCTGATAAATGGATTTATTGAAAACAGAAGCCCTACCCTGGGCATGGGTGGCATCACCCAAAAGGCTGGTGGCCATGATGGGACAAGGGAAAGGCAGGCTGCTGCCCCCTGCTTCCTGCCTGCTTTGTCATGGACTGTTTCTCTCCAGCCATCTGTGTGCCCTGTTGCCCTGCCTCAGAACTAGCCAGTGACGGGCTGAAATCTCTGCAAAATTGTATCAGAAAAAGCCTTTCCACCTTTAACTTAGGGCCGTGGGTATTCTGTTGGTATCAAGAAAAGTAAGACTGTAAGGAACATCTCAGAAACAGAATTCACAGACCTCCTATTCAGGTTAGTTCTATAAATAAAATATAAATCACCACAATTACAGAACTAGTTACTACACTGAACCTTCTGTGACGGTATTACTGGGCACAAAGCACACAAAGTATAGATCACATTTACCAGGAAAGAATCATCTTAAAGAACAAACAACGGGCTGTACAACAATCCAAGAATACGTTCCACAGGTGTTAGAATGAATACCACACGCGCAAAATCTACCACAAAATTGTGTCTTCAAGAAAACTATTTTTTAAATGCTTGCCTCCATTGTTTCAATAGCTTTAAAAAATTCTATGTAAGGAGAAAAAGCAGAGAAGGGCTAGAAAATACAGGGAGATCTGAATAGCTTGTCCAATTTCATTCATCAAATTAAAGATTTGTTAAATTTTCAGGCTTCAGACTCAACTGTGTGGTAATCACATTTGCAGAACATATGCTCCACTAATAAATGTGAACCCATTTTGTGGAAAACACAATGTCTTTTATTTGTTCAGAGCCTTTTCATTGGTATCCAACAGAAAGAAGCCAAAAACCATAGAATAAACTGCATTGAAATACGTTCTATTTACCAGACATGTAATTTTTAAGCCTCTTCCTTCTCATATGTACCTCAAGGGAGAGGCAGAGCCTTTGAGAGAGAGGCAGGCAAGAAAAGATTGCCTTGGATGATAATTCGGTGCACAAAGAGGGACCTTTACCTTTTCACACAATGGGGCAGACAGCTTCTAGGAGTCAGTTGAGAACATCCATTAGCTATGATGGGAGTTAGAGGCCCATCAAGGGAAGAACTACCCCTATGGATTAGGAAGCAAAGGGCTCCCTCTTTGAGCTTCATTACTATTACAAAAGGCTCATTCATACAATGCTAATGGTGTGCTTCAGAGAATAGATCTCATGGGAGGGAGGCCACTCGGCTACTGTCTAATTCATGCGCATATGGAGAGAGACTGCTAGCTTGTTGCAGTGTTTTCTGTAGCTCAGCCCCTTTGTTCCCACATTCCTTTCTGCTTTTCCCCTTCATCCTCACCATCTCCTGCTTTTTCCCAGGGAAAGTCTCCCTCCACCTGTGATGCTAGCACAGGTCCTGGACTTACCTGGGAGGAGAAGTCTGAAGGGACCTGTATCCTGAATTGTGTGGATCATTCTCTGCTAATGGAAAAAAAAAAAAAAATCAGTCCCTGAGATGTGTTTTCTAATAAGATCATGAGGAGCAGAATGACCTTGCTATTCTTTTCCCACTCCTTTTTTTTTTCTTTTAATAATCTTTGACAAAGCCATGAAATCTTAAATATTACAATTTTTTGGAGAGGTAAGGAATTGGTTGACATTATTTATCACAAAGTGAGAATCAGTTTGGGAGCATTTCCAAGTGACACCTAGGAGAATCAAAATGACCTTTCCTCAGCGCCGACTGGATAGCTCACAGAGTAAAGCACAATCTCAGGCAGGGGTAGGGGCTGGGGTTCGACCCCTGGCGTGCTGTGTGGGACCTGCCCAGGGAGCTAAGGCTGCGATTAGGACTGGGTAAGGTGGCACATGCCTGTAATTCCAGCACTTGGGAGGCTGAAAACAGGAGGATCACTACGAGTCTGATCTATGTAATAAGACCCAGTATTAAATTTAAACACACACACACACACACACACACACACACACAACATACACCACACACCACACACACACACACACACACACACACACACACACACACACACACACACATGATCTTTCCTGGCACCTGCAGGGATAACTGAGTTTCCAAGTCTGGTGTGATCAAGTCAATCAAGTCAAGGCCCCTTGAGGGACATGAACATAATGAAATATTTGGTACATAAAGAAGTTTATTCCTTTTGTAATTATTTTACCAAATAAAAATCTTTTGGGTGTGTGATGATAGCAGAAAGGAATCAACCAGAATGAACAAGGCAGAGAGATACAACCCACTGAATTAATTAAGACTGTAGGGGCCTAAAACATCTGTATGTAAAAAAGAAAACAAATATATGATTATTATTACAAAGTAATTAGCCTTTATGACAGAGGATGTTACTAACTGGTGTTGGCTTAGATTTTTGTTCTTTCTTTTTAAATATGTTCATATTTTTTATTCTGATCTTTGTAAGGTCATCAAAATAAAGGTACCTGATCTAGACAAATGTTAGCCTCAGCTACGATTTGGTGGAATCTCCTGGGGTTTGATGAGTACTCACTCAACAAGAAATTGTGTTGGTGAGTAAGGAGCTACATATTTGTGCATGTATCCATATGTGCCTATATAAATATAAATACTGTAAATATTTGTAGGGAGAGAGGAATTATTTTCCACATTTACTTTTCTCTTATGAGTCAAAACCTTAATGTGCTTTCTGTCTACAGAGACAAAAATTTTCCTTAAACTCTATCATCTACCGACATGAAACAAAAGGGCTTCAATAGGTCATCAGAATAATTTCTAGTTATTCGACTAAAATTAGTACCTCTCACATTGAGCCTTTGGTTGATGTCTTATGGCCATAAAGATGGGGCCTAGCTATAGCGTATCATTTCTAAGTAATCTATCTTTAAATCTCTTATTATATAAGGTGCCATCTCTTACTTCATGTACTAAATAATCTTTCTCATTTATGTCATTTTTCATATAAAATTGAATTCCAACTATATTTCTAATTCTTCTTCATATTCTTTATGTCCTCCTTTAGTCTACAAACAATTAAAATTGCTGCTTTGGTATGGGTCAAAATAGAGATGAATAAAAAAGGACCATCCTGACATGACTCTAAAAACCCATCTACGTATCACACAAAGAATTCTTACATCTATAGTGAGAAGTAAGTACAGAGCCTTGCTGAAGCTGGCAGGCTACCATCAAAACAAAACTGCTATATTCTTCTTTTTACATTATTCTACTGTGCTCTATAGAAGTTATGTATTAGTGCTTTCCAATAAAGCGTGTATTCTCTTATATACCAAGAGGTCCATCTCTCCCTGTTTCCTTGGTATCATCTAATTAAGAGGGATGGTAATTACCCACTTCCAGTATCAAGGCTTGGTATCATAGTGATAGTGCTATATTTTTGACCCATGCTCAATTTGTGGTCCTCCAAAAATGCTTTTATATGGGGGCTGGGCAGATGGTTCAGTGGAATAAGCACTTTCTGGCAAGCACAAGGGCCTGAGTCCAATCCCTGGTTCCACCAAAAAAAAAAAAAATGCTTTATTTAAACATACATATGGTCCACTGATTGCCTTTCTTTAATTATCTCCCTCTTTTTGTTAGGCTACTTGGGCTGCCATAATAAAATACTACATGTAGTATAATTGAAACATGATATATTTATTTTTTCATAATTAATCAAGGTGTCTTCAAATTTAGTTTAGAGTGAGGGTGCCTTCTTGGCTTTCAACCTATTTCCTGTCTTCACATGATCTTTCCTCCATGTTCACGGGGAGAAAGAGTCCAGTGCTATCTCTTCTACCTTTTATGCATTATGCTTTATTGGCCAAGATTTTAGCCTGTGCTGCCTGACTTCAGCCTAACATGAAAGAGTTCAGCACTGAATGAGGGATTCAGCTGCTCTCTGAACAAATGGAAAAGCAAGATTTTGTTTTGCAAGAGTGGGCTAGCAGGCAATAATGTCCACTAGCCAGAGACATGTTTTGAAAAGAAACCTTCCTTCTCGTATAAGACTCAGCCCACCAGGCAGTCATAGTCAACCTGTTCCAGGAGGCACTGAGTTCTTTTTGTAGCTGGCGCCATCATCTTGCAATGACATCCTCTGATCTGGGCCATATGTTAAGGCTAAAGAAAATGCATCTGCTCTGATGAACCATCAACAGGCAGAACTGAATAGAATTTGACCTAAAGGATAAGGTACCAGGAAAAATAGGCACATTGTGCTGATAGAGACACATAGCTTAGATTCCCAGTCCTCACCAGCCATGTGCAGGGAAGTCAGTGCTTTTAGCAGGAGTCCCCGTGTCTCCCAAGAAATGACCTAAGCAACTGTTATGACACACTTGTCAACAATGTTATCTTACTGCATTGCTGATGAGAGGTTAATAATGTGTGACCTCTACAATTAGTGATCTTTTAAGTCAACTAAAAGCAAATTGAGCTAGAGAGTTTCTTTATTTTTAAATGTTTAATTTTTATGTCTTCTATATGGGATCTCACTGCACAGCTCAGGCTCATAGTGACCCTTCCATTGTCAGCCTACCCAGCACTGAAAATATAGGCGTGAGCCACCACATCAGTCTTAGTGGCCAGCTCAGCCACTGGGTCCAGTGGGGCATGTGGTGTCAGAGATCAAACCCTGGCCCCTGAGCTTGCTAAACAGGTGCTTAGTGCGCTGAGCTATTCTCACCAGCCTAGAGGGTTTTTTTGTTTTGTTTTATCATTTTATAATTTTATCATCTTGCGCAGACATTCTGTTTCTGTGGTTTTATCAGGGTTTCATGAAGGATATGTTGAGAAGACCAGACCACAGAAGCAGACAAGCAAACTTCATGCTGCAAAGGTCTTATTTATTGCATTCAGAGGTTTATGTTTTTGTCCCAGTCTTTTGTCTGATATCAGTGGTTCCTAGCAGTCTCCATGTTAGTACCTTGAAGCAAGGTCTTTCTGTAAAATCAAAATCTAAAATATATGGTAGAGACACAAGGTATGAGGGATAGAGATGGTGTTTTTTCCCCATAATTTTATTGAGAAACAAATAGCAATGAGACAGTTTCAAATCAAATTAGTAGAATGAGATGGTGTTTTTTAAAAAGCTAGATGAATAGTGAGAACATTTCATTCACAAGCCTGGAAAAATAATGATCTATGTTTGATACTGGCACACATACCATTAAACCATCATTTGCAATAAAGTAGAAAACAGAAAATGTTCAGAAAGACCTTTTGTAGCTATGTAAGGAGATTTTGAAGTAGAAATTTGAATTTGGATTAGTGCGTTAATAGAAGTAGCTAACTAAATGGTTTCTTACACAGGTGAGATACCTCCGTGGACTAACGTGCCTACTTAGGCAGGTTAGGCAAGTGCAGGGACCACTGCAGTTCAATCCTCAGCATCACATGCTGAGCTAGCCCCACCCCTAGAATGGGCTGAGCTGGACAGAGTCCAGGCGTAGCGGTCCATACATGTAATCCCAGCACTGCGGAGCCTGAAAGGAGGATCAACACTAGTCTGAGCTGCGTAGTGAGACCCTGTAACAGCCACATACATTAAAATAAATAAATAAATAAATATTTTCTGAAATTTACATAAAGTTCTTCATGTTGTCTGGAAAACTATTTCTCTTTAATAATATGACAATGTGACAAGGCATTTTCTCTCTTTCTGCATATGGAGAGATCATACCAAATTAAAAAAATAGAGTCATATAACTCCGCTTCAGTAAGCTACATGTATGCATGGATTGTAAAATGTTTGAATGCTTTGAAGCTAAACTTAAATAAAGTAAAAAGGTATAATTCTAGACCCACACAACAGTACAAACATCAAATATGCAACAGAAATTATGCAAAGTGTCTTTATTTCCTTGAATGTAGAATGAAGGTTTGTTTTACATTCAGCTCTAGCTTTCTTTAGGAAGATCCAGAAGAATATAGATTTCTTTGCCTGGCTCTCAAAATTAACAGATTTGAAGTGACTTGTCATGATTGGGATCTGAAACATGTCCCCAAAGCTCATGGTGAAAGCTCACACCCTAGTGCAATGGGGTTGGGGATGGTGGGAAGGTGATTGGATCGAGGTGGCTCTAACTTCATCAGTGGATTCATCTATAAGTAGATTTATAATGGGGTGACACAAGTGGAAAGTGCTACAGACTTTAAGAGGTGGGCCTAGTTGGATGATCCAGACACTGGAGGACACATCCTGGAAGGGACATCTGGTTGCTGCCACCTTCCTCTCCGCATCTTTGTCAGCCACTCTCTCTCTCCCTCTTCCCAGCTGTCATGAGTTAATCAGTTTTGCTGTATGACTTCCTCCTTGCCATGAAGTTGGACTTCATCTCTGGCACAAAAGTAGCCAACCATGGGCTGTAATTACTGAAACCAAGAGTCAATATAAACCTTTACTTCCTAAGCCTTTCCTTCCAGTATTATTTTTTTTTCACAGAAAATTTGTCAGCAAGATGGAAATCTGACTAAATATAGGAATAATGAAAACTTACAATGGAATGATCAAAGTAGTGGGAGTGATACTAGTAATAAGACATTTGGAACAAAAGTATAAAAGGCAATAATTCTCTTTAAATTATCAGGGTCGTTTTATTCTAATCCCAGGAAACCGAATGGACCCAGACACATGATTACTACCACTAAGACAGAAGATGTCCATGATGTGTGTATGCTTTTCTTTTTGTTTTTGAAAATAGGTTTAATAATAAATAGGGTGCACTTGATCCCAAAAGTGGAGGAATATTAAAAAATAGGCCCATGAACATGAACATTTTTAAAATGTTTTTTATGTACCAGTTAAGTATAAATTTAAATTTTAAAAAGAGGAAGAACTGTATAAACCACAAATCAGAATGATTTAACACTAGACCCCTGTGAAGTTGTAGAATTATTTAACAGATGGTATGTGAGAGCTTAGAAGAGAAAAACAGTCATTACCAGGGTCAGAATGTTTGCTTATGGAAATTTTTTCATACTTTTAAAGCACTACTTCATAAAATTAAAGAAACATTATTAGGAGCATCATGATTTCATATGGCATTAAGGATTAAAAACAATACCACTTGAATCGTGGTATGATATTTATTCATGCCAACTTCAAATATAGTTAAATGTGAAATAAGGGTGCAATGCAGAATGAGAAAAATGAGATGCTATGATTTCCTTTTGAGCTGATGCCATCATAGGGAGAAACCGAGGGCATAATGGAGGCAAAAAGTAATTTGTGCTCCTTGTTCTGGTTCATGCATGGTCTTTCCCATCCTCTCCATTATCCCTGTAAAAGTGCTGCTTGACCCTGGCCACGGTGCCTTTTTTTCCAATAGTGGCAGGTCTTGGCAGATTCATGAGACTTTCAGAACTAGCATCAGTGACCTCGCGGAGCCAGCAGCAGCAGGCAGGTATCACAGCCTTGTCTAAGGTCTTAAATCAGTTCAGTTTGCCTCCTGGTCTAAACTACCTATTTTTAATTACTTGTAATCATGCCTGTTTTTCTCTTCTGGCCTTTGGGCTAGTGGCAGATGCCACAGCTCCAATTCTGTCACAACTTAGTATTCAGTATTCGCTTTATCTGTTACCCAGTATTTTGTTGATGACAATCTATGTTAAACTATCTATTAAAATGATTAATACAGTTTCTATCTCCTAGTTAGAGTCCTGTTGATAGACTACAGAGAGAGAGAGAGAGAGAGAGAGAGACAGAGACAGAGACAGAGACAGAGACAGAGAGAGGATTGAAGAAGGTAAAGAAGTAGGTACATGTTTCACTTAGATAACTCGGTTAGATAATGGGAAGAGACTTCTAATATGCTGAGCAGAAAAAAACAGGGGAAATAGTTTTTTAAAGAAGTTGTTCTAAAATGAGGTAGATTTCTGAGCAATGTAAATTAAATGTTCATGAACAATCAGTTGCTTGTTACTATGCACACTTTATATCAAATGTGTGCTATAAAAGGGCCTGTTAGAGAACTTAAAGCAAAGACGATGTGTGTATCGAGTTGCATTGTTAGTCACATACAAATTTGTGAAATACAAATTTAGAAAACCTAAGATGAGATTTGTTATTACTCTAGCATTTGGATTGATTTTGCAACATTTAATAAAAAAATAAACTAGTTATACTGTGGTGTAGAAGAAAATAGTTACAAAATGACAGAAAACTTACAATGAAAAGAGACAAGTACTTACAAAGAAATGCAATCTAAAATACACGTTTTCAGCATAGTGTGGAACACATAAGACATGGCAGTGTTTCATAGACTTAAATGCTATTAAAATAACGTGAAATGCTAGAGCTAAAAAGTATAAATATTAAGACTAACAATCATATTTAGAGATAGGTTTTAATGGCCCATTAAATACAGGAAAGCAGATTAGTGTATTGGCGGATAGGTCACTGAAAATAATCCTAATTAAGGAACAGGGAGAAGAAAGAGAGGAAATGAAAAAGAGGCTAAGTCACATATCAGATAAAGAATATGTTCCTAGGCTAAACATTCAATATTAAGAGAACAGCTTGTCTCAAATTAGTCTACATATGCAATGTGATCACAGGACTAATCTTAGTAGGACTTTTATGCTTACTGACAAGCTGATTTGAAAATATATATATGAAAATTCAAAAGATCACTAAGAATAAAACTAAATTTAATAGGAATTTATAGTATTGAATATAAATATAGTACTGAATATGAAATTCGTGCTATTAGGATGGGAACAGAACAAGGACCAATGAGTAGATCTAGGGACAAAAATAGAGTCAAGAATATGGTAAAAGGGTGATGCGCACACCTGTAATCCCAGCACTCAGAAAGCTGAGGCAAAAGTATCACTCTGAGGTCAAGGCCAATCGAGTGTATGTAGTTTGTTCAAGGACAGCCTGAGTGATGCCATGAGGCCCTATCTCAAAACTTCAAACCAAACCAGAACAATATAGAAAGGACATTACTAGAATGTGAAAATCTCAGATAAATGGGGTTAGATCAACTGAAAAGGGGCTTTATTACTTCTTTGTCACAAAATATATTTTAAAAACTTTCAGCCAATCTTCTAGAATTGAAATTAAATATTTTTTTCTGTAGAAACAGAATACTGGTG
Source organism: Ctenomys sociabilis (assembly GCA_004027165.1). Taxonomy (NCBI): domain Eukaryota; kingdom Metazoa; phylum Chordata; class Mammalia; order Rodentia; family Ctenomyidae; genus Ctenomys; species Ctenomys sociabilis. Next base: position 17,818 of record PVKA01004725.1, on the reverse strand, counting down.
TGAGGAAAAACATCTTAAGAACAAAAGATCACCTATTATAAAAGAAAAGTTGGAAACATTGTATTTTATTAAAATTAATAGTTTCCTTGATATATATTATGTATATATATATATATATATATATATATATATATTTCCCCAAACTACTAGAAGAATATATAAGAATTCATAGGTAGATAAAAACCAGACAAAAGTGAACAGAAGTCACCAATTTGGACCTCATACAAATGCATATATAAACAACCAATAAATCACAAAAAGACTAAGTTTTATCAAAGTAATTAAAATCAAATAATGATAAAACGTTTCTAGACAGCCATTACAAATAGAAAGTCAAGTAAAAAGAGAACAGAGAATACTGTAAAAGATGTGAAACAACTGAGTCTCACATACTGTGGTTTGTAGGGACAGAAATGCATATAATGTCTTTGAAAAAAATCTTAGACAATATATACATATGCTCTGACCCAAGATTTCTATTTTAAATATATGTTCAATAAAAATATAACCAAAAGACTATCCAAAAATTTATAGAAGCATTGTTTAGAATTCCCCCAACCTAGAAAAATTTCACATGACCATTAATGATAGGTATGCAAAATAAATTCTGGTCATCAACGCAATAAAATAGTACACATACATGACAGGCTGCTGCTGCCTGCACTCACAAGAATAAAAGAAGCCAGACACACAAGAATGCTTGCTGTGTGATTCTGTTTTTATCAAGCTCAAAAATAGAGTATTTAAATCTGCAGTGATGGTTGTCGGAATGGTGGCTTCCTTTGGGGCTGCAGGGATTGGAAGGGAGCACAGAAGAGACTGCAGGATGCAGGCACCATATTATACTTTGATCAAGGGAGAGGCTGCATTACACTTCATAAAATTTTACCTAGGTGCACATTTAAGATTTACCTACTTCTCTGCTCTTCCACGAGGGATTGTGGGTGAAGCGCTCTCCCTGCACACTCCCAATGCCATGAAAATTTGAGGTTCGTATTGTTTCATATTTCGAGCCATCAAAATAATGCCCATTTCGTAAACCAACGACAAAAGCAAGGAATGTTGGCACAGCCATGGCATAATTGGACCATTTGTGCGTGGTTAGTAAGAATGCAAAATGGTGCAGATGCTGTGGAAAATAGTACGGAGTCTCCTTGAAGCATTAAAAAGGAAACTGCTATATATTCAGTAATTCCACTTTTAAGGATTTATCAAAAAGAATTGAAAGTAGATATTAAAGAGATGCTAAGCAGTTCCATGCTCACTGAAGCCCCATTCACAGAAGCCATGTCTTGTATGAAAATGGGTAAAAAAATGTGATATATGTAATAGAATATTATTCAGCTTTAAGAGAGAATAAATTCCTATCATATGTGAGAAAATAATTGAACCAATAGGACATTATCCTTAGAGAAATAAGCCCGTCACAGAAGAACAGATACTGCATAATTTCACATATGATGTGTGAAGAAAAATAGTCACTCAATGAAGCAGCGAGTAGAAAGGCAGTCACAGGGCCTGAGCAGAGGGAATAGATGATTATTATTGCTCGGTGAGCATAAACTTTCAGTTATGCAAGAAAAAACAGCTGCGTAGATCTGCTACAGAGTATGGGGCCTACAGTTGTCAATATCATGCTGTCCGCTTAATCTGTTAAGTGGCAGGTATAGAGGTGCGTACCTGTAATCTCAGCAACCAGGAAGGAAGGCTTGGTTCAGTCCGCAGTACTGCAAACAAAAGGAAGAATGAAAGAAAAGAAACAGAAGAACTATTTTAAGTGGGTAGATCACATGTTGCCTTCTTACCCCAATGAAATAAAACTAAATATGTCCAATTACATTTCTATTGCTCAATTATCTAATGTTTATTCTTTACATTTAAAAAAAAATCCATTCATAGGTTCTTCTTTATTAGGAAAGCTTTACAACTTTATGCTGTTCTCCTTAAAACTATTCTATTTCACCTTCTTTGTACTTTATTTTGTTGCAATATGATTTTATTATCTTTCATTGATTTTATAAAATGTATGTATGCCACAAAAATAAATGTATAAATTAAAATTTTATTTGTTCAGTGCTAAGAGGCTCTAAACTGTCATAAATTACTGCTCTGACTTATTTCAGATTATTAGTAATACATTGATGGATTACCATAATCACAGTAGATATATTGCATAATTGGTAAGTGATCATAACACAGTGAGGATTACTGGAAGTGAATCTCATGATGAGGTAAGTAGAAAGATTTTAAGAAGTTCACATATTCATAGACAAATATTATTTATTGCTACAATGAGATGGGGCAACACAAATTCTATGAATTCATTGTATTTATGTTATAATCCTGAGAGACAAATTGTTTCCTTAGCCTCTATTAATTTCTGCTCTGATATTTATAATTTCCTCCTTCATACAAGCTTTGGGATTGACATTTTCTTTTCCTAAAAGTGTGAGGTTCAACATTAAATTGTTTATTTAAATTGCCTTGTATTTCTGATTTGAGAATCCACCTCTATAAATTTCCCACTTAGGACTTCTTTCATTGAGTCCAATGAGTTCCAGTACATTGTATCAGCATTAGAATATAATTGTAGATATCATTGAATTTTTTCTTTAATTTCATCTGTGATACATTGGTTGTTCAAGAGGGTGTTAATTTCCATGTGTTTCTGGAGTTTTTTTTTTTATTGCTTTTGCTATTGATTTCCAATTTAATTCTACCATGACCTGACAATCTGCATGGATTAATTTCAGTTCTTTTGCATTTAATTAAGCATGTTTTATGAGCCTGTGTAAGATCTATTTTGGTCTAAAATGTTCCATGCATGGTTGAGAAAGTATATTCTTATGTTAGGGGGTGGAATACTCTGTAAACAGCCACTAAGTTCATTTGTTCACATGTTTGACTAAGTTCTGATATTTCCTTGTTGATTTCTTTTTGTCTAGTTGATCAGCCTACTTATTACAGCGTGGTACTAAGGTCCCCATCCCAAATATGTTAGAGCCTATTTGACCTTTCTTGTCTGTTGGTATTTGTTTTGTATGGATGTGCACACATGATTTTGGTGTGTATATGGTTATGATTATTATCTCTTGTTCTTGGATACTTGTCTTTTAGAAAGTACGCAGTGACTTTCTTCACCCCTTTTGATCAATTTTGGCTTAAAATTGTCTGCAAATAGAATAGCTACCCATGTTTTTGGGGAGTTCCTGTCACATGGAATATTGTTTTCCATCCTTTCACTTTCAATCTACGAATTTCATTTGGAGTGAAGTGTGTTTCTTGTACGAAGCACATTGTTGTCACTTGATCCATTCTATAAGTCTGTTTCTTTTGATTGGTGACTTGAGCCCATTTATATTGGTGGTTATGACAAATAGATTTTGGTTTATCCTTCTCCTGTTAATTTCTTGTTCATGGTTTCATGTCTTTCTCTCTGTTTAATTGCTTATCTATCCTGGTAGTTTCTTTCTATTGGTGTTCTTGGATTTGTGGTTTTCTCAAATTTCATATCTCTGAAATATGCATCAGAAAATTTGACTTGATGGCTTGTACGCTAATGTGCTTTCTTTTGTACATGATTTGTTTATTTTCTCTATTCTAGGTTTTAATATTTTGCTCTTGTGTTGAATTTCTGGAATTTTGATTATTATAAGCTTTTGTGTAAGTTCAATTTGGTGATGCTAATTGGAGTTCTAAATGCTTCACTTATTTATGTTTCAAATTATTCTTTATGCTTAAGAAATTTTCAGAACCTATAGGCAGATTCTTAATGGTGTTCGCACTGTCTCTTCCCTTCTCGTTTTTCATTAGATCAATCAAACGTTCTTCTTTGCATCATTTTGCTGTTGTTGGATTGATTTTTTCATTATCACTTTCTATTTATTAGAAATCTTCCTTTTTACAGTCACTAACCACAATGCTGAGTTTTAGATCTGATAGTTTGTCCTCACCCTGTGTTCATTTAGTTGTGTACATTTCCAAGGAATTTTTAATCTAATGGGCATATGCTTGAATTTGTTTCAGAGCATATTTCCATCCAATTTGGTTATTAATTGTTTCTATCATTTTCCTAAGCTCTATTTTAAAAAATCCATATCTATATTTTCTGCAGAGATCCTTCATTCTTATTATTGTTTTTTACCTGAAAAATTATTTCTAATCTGATTTTCCTTACAGCTTCATTCATTTATCATGTTTTGTTCTGTTTACTTCTACTGCAATCATTTTAGAAAATTTAGGTGTATAGCTCTGGTTTCTCCCATCTCTTTGTCATCTGGACTTTTCCCAGGTGAGCTATCGTTCTGAGGTTGCATTTTGCTTCTGCATCTTGTCATTTTCTATTTTTAGTTTTAATTTTTTTTCTGTGTTGATGTTTATAAATTTATTGAAGAGGATGACTGGATTGCCAGTATCAAGTCTGCCTTACAAAATGTCTATTCCTCAGCAATGCCTTCTAGGTATAGCTGGCTGTTGGTCTTTGTGTCTATCCCAAGACCTTCCCATTTTGTTGCAAAGGAAAAGTCTCTATCTCTTTGGCCCAGCACTCAGTCCTCTGGCCCTGATCAATGGTGATGATTCTGAGAGGGATGGTGCCCATATTAACTAGTAGATGAGAGTGGAAAGAATTTTATAGCAATGCCATTCTATTCTTCAAGATCTTTTTGAGGCATATGCCAAGTATCATGTAGTGATTTATCATCAAAATTATTTTAAATTCTGTATGAACTAACAAGTTGGTCTTCTGTCAGATATTTTGAAAGGAAAGAATTAAAAATGACCTGCTTTATCAACAGATGTTTGCAACTTTTGGAAATATGCCAAAAGGCTTAACTAAGATTTATCAATGGACTATTAACTATGCCAACTTGATGCATTTTCATATATAAATACATTAAAAAAAGAAGTTTGGAGAAATGAAAACAGCAACTATTTCAACATGTATTTGCCATAATAGTAATTTTAATTGTTTTTGTTTAATCATATAGGTAAATAACTTTGATCCAATCTCAGAGCTTCAGACTTTCTTCTTTCCATTTGTGAAAACTACTCTAGATAGAGTATAATAAGATTTAGTCTTTTTTGTTAATCACCACACACGATCTTTGAGGAAACACTGAGATTATTTTATAGTTGAAATTGGAAACTGAAGGTCATAAATTAAAGTTCTTAATATAATTTATTAATCAACATCATATAAATTTGGTAAAAATAAGAAAAGACTTTCTATTTCTCCAACCTGCTATATTATATATATTTTCAAGTTGAGGTCACAATTTATTAATAAAGTAAAATGTAGAATATCTTTAGTATATTTTGGTTACCAGGCATTTTTAGCATGTGAGCATACTAAATAGAACTCACACTTATTTTTAGTGGTACTAGGCATTTAACCCAGTTTCAACACATTGTGCCACATCTCCAGCCCTTTTTAATTTTGAAAAAATATCTCATTAAGTCATCTAGTTGTGCAGGGTAGCCTCAAATTTGCAGTTGTCTTGTCTGAGCCTTCCAGAATATGTACATGTGTGACAATGGCTGGAAAAATATTTTTGAATCATTAAAAATAACAGCAATCCCCCCCAAAATCCAGTACCAATGAAGTGAAACATTATTATTGTATATTTCTTATTATTTAATGGAAAAAGACTACTGTTAGAAAATAATTGGCTATAAAGCCAGCTACATAGCTCAGCAGACTAAAGCACATGCTTAAGCAGAGCGCAGTGGCAGGGTTCAATCCCCAGCGTGCTGTGGCAGCTGAAAGGCCAACTGAGACTAGGAGTTGTGGTACACGTCTGTAACCCCAGCACTTGGGAAGCTAAAAACAGGAGGATCATCCAATCTCATAGTGAAACACTGTATACCCTGTACTAAATATAAATAAATAAATAAATAAATAAATAAATAAACAACATAATTGGCTATGTAGTCAGGATATAATTGACATTTTTATTTTTTTATTTTTATTTCTTTTTAACTGCTTTTATTGAGAAACAATAATGACACAGTTTCCAAACAGATCAGTAGGACAGTTTCAATGATCAATACATTGCATATTGTTATCTTAGTGGTTATTCACCGTACAAGATGCAGACATGATATTCTGTCCACACACACTACTATGACAAATCATTTTATTCATTGAATTATGAGAATGTAGCTATTTGAATATCTAACCTATTTTGAATAAACAGATACAAAATGGTTATTTATTTGTATGCCCTTTTTCTTTTTAGCTTGGTCTGAGAAAGGTATTTCATTGTCATTTAAATATTGCAGATGTGTGAATTCAGCAAAATATTACTATATAGTCCAGTAGTCCAAAATAGTCGTGGGTTATCCATAGAACTGACAATGTCATAAATTGTTGACTTGATATTTTTATAGCTCAGCCTATTAATATGGCTTTACTTTTTTTTTTAGCAAATGTAAAGATTTGTTTTATTTCTACTGGGGGAAGGAAGAGGATAAAGAGAACTGTTTTCCACACTGTTCTCCATTGTGTATATACACCGACATGCATACATATACATACATACGCCCAAATTACTCCCCAAAACACAAAAACCCAAGAATCAAACCCCTTCACCCTCAAGCTGCACCAATACTTCATATTTTGACCAAAAGTATAGATCCTGGTAGGAAGTGCTAAATGCAAAATCGAATGGCTGAAAAATGCTGAACAAACAGCATTATTAAGATATAAAATATTATATTACTGAACTAGTAACATGATGTTCTCTGTGTTGGTAAAACTTTGGAACCACATAGCTGATTTGTTAAATCTATTCCATGCCAGCTTCCAAAAACCAGAAAAGATTTAGTTGGCTTCATTTTTTGATGCTTCATAAAAATTTTCTACAAGATCAGGGACATCGTCGTCTTCCTTGTCCATGTCCTCCAGCTTCGGGGCTTTGCTGTCCAACACTTGTTCTGGGAACTGTTCAGCTAATTTCCTAAGACTTGTTAAGCTGTCGGCACCAAGCTGACTTAATATTCCAGGGAGCATTTCTGTGATTGGTTTGGCTTCTGCATGACCAGTAATTGCAAAGGTGTTAGCAGAGAGGGCAGCTTGGACTTTGGGATTGTTGAAATGAATTACTGTCCCATCATCTTTAATCATGTTCACCTCCTCAATGCCAGCTATATTATTCACTGTCAGTTTTTTTGGAGAACTCTGAAGCTTTTTGTCATCAACTGTAGTTGTTCTATGTACCACCTTCTTCTTTCTATGAGCTGTACCCTTGCCCCCTATCTGGACCTGAGCATTTGCCAGGGAAGTGCTTATTCCACTGAGCCATCTCCCCAGCACTACTGAGCCACCTCCCAGCCCTACTGAGCCATCTTCCCAGTCCTCATGGCTTTACTTTTTATACCTCGTTTTCATACTTTTGTGCTGGATGTTTAAGACCAAGATAAAGCAAGATCTATATAAAAGAAATGTAACTTTTGTATCTGATAAGGTCAGTCAAGTCCCATTAGGGTTTATCCTGAAACCCTGTACCACACTTGGTAGATCCTTTGTCAGTGTCAGCCATGTGGATGAGTCACGGCAATTGCTTGATCAATTTTCTCTTTGTGAAAGTTTGAGAAGATGTTTTCTTTCCATGTGAGTCTCCTTAGGCACACTCTACATCATCTATCCCATTCCTCAATGGCCCCATAATCTTGATCAGAAAATTGGGACACAACTGAGTTACATAATGTAACAGTACAGATTCTCCTGAGTCTTCACTGACCTTGAAAGGCTAGGGCCAAAATGTTGGCTATCCTTGAAGCCCTTCTTTTTCTCTAATTTTTGGTCTGTAAACTTAAGTTGTTAACCCTCCAGAAGAGAAGGTTTTTATTACTCTACAACATATGCAGTAGGAATTAACCTAACTATCTTTCTGAATATCAAACATCTTAGGCATAACATGGGACAGGTACTTTCCACCAAGAATTGATACGTTAAACTTTAAGTCTCTAGAGAATATGAAGAAAAAATTAAGAAAATAAAAAATGTAAAAATATGAATACACAGTTACATACTTTTACACAGAGATTTAGAAATCTAACCATGCACAGCATTGTATCAGGACAGACCTGTGACTTTTTTTCTAGTGTCTTTTTTTCATATTTTACCTTTCTTTAAACAAGCATTTACTTGAGAGATAGTATGGCAATAATTGGTATGTCATGACAACCATTACGTATTTCGAAGACCAGAATGACAGGCATTCCAAGCATGACCCTACTATTACACATTGCTATCTTCAGTGCAGTTGTTTAGTTCACAGGTATCAGCATATATAGTTAGTCAGGGTGAGAATCCTTCTAATTAACTGCTAGTTTCAAAATCCTGCTGATGTTTCTCAGGATCATTGCCTTACCCACCTTGTGAGTATAAATGTATGACTTTGCCCCTGTCATGTTTCCTAGCTTTTCTCCTTGCCCTCTCTTTGTTGTCTAATCCTCAAGTTCTCAGTTTCCTTTTAATTGGATAATTCCTTTGTATTTGTATTTCTTCTTCTGCGTAGGTATGGTAAAATCAGCATGGTACTGGCAACTAAATGGACCTGAGGATCCATGGAAAAGAATAGAATATGCAGAAACCTCTAGGAACACTCTCAGCCACCTTATCTTTGACAAAGGGCCAAACATGCTCACTTGAAGAAAGATAGACTCTTTAACAAATGCTGCTGGAATTAGTGCTTCCCTGGCAAGTACAAGGGACTGAGTTTATTCCCTGGTTCCACCAAGAAAAACAAAAAAGGAAATGGAAAAACTGGCTGTCTACATTCTGAAAACTAAAACTTGACCCAGGTCTAGCACCATGCACTAAACTAAAGTTAAAATAAGATCTAGCCATTAAAATAGGAACACTAAATCTCCTGGAAGAGACAGTAGGAGGAACTCTTGAAGTCATAGGAGTAGGCAAAGAGTTCATGCACAAAAATCGCATTGCATGGGTAATAATTGAAAGAATTAACAACTGGGATTCCCTCTTATTGAGAAGTTTTACAAATCAAAAGAAATTGCTAACGAAGTGTAAAGAAAACTCACAAATTTAGAAAAAAGTCCTAACTCATAAGCACTCAGACAAAGGTCTGCTCTCTAGAATTTATAAAGTACTAAAAAACATTAGGGCCCCAAAATTTGAAGACCCAATCTGGAAATGGGCATCTGAGATGAACACACACCTCTCAGTGGATGAAATTAAAGAAGCGAATAAATATATGAAAAAATGTTCATGTCACTAGCCATCCATGAAATGCAGATTAAAACAACCCTGAGACACCATCTCACCCATAAAGAATGGCTATGATAAACAAATCAACTAACAACAAACATTGGAGAGGCTGTGGGGAAAAAGGAACCCTTCTCCATTGTTGGTGGGAATGTAGACTGGTGCAACCATTATGGAGATCAGTGTGGAAACTCCTCACAAAACTAGGACTGGAAATCCCTTTCAAGCCAATCACCTGAGGAATGGATGGAAGAGATGTCGTATTTTTATACAATGGAGTATTACTCAGCTATAATTGAACTTTCTGATAATCAGATAGAAAATGATAAGAATTCTGTGAAGTATTTAAATCATTGTTAGGTTTGGCTTACCATATGTATATTGTGGTCCAATTTTTGTGTAGTACAATTTTTTACGTATTTTAACTTTTTGTACTGTATAATTCTTTTTTTCTTTGTTTTTAATAGCAAATTTGGTCAAATGCAGTTCTTTATCCGAGTTGGTAGTAGATTTTGAATTCCTCTCTGAATAACACATAGATTTTAAAGAAAACAAATTGTTTCATCCATGAGCTTATTTATTGCACTAAAATATGGTATTAGTTTCAGAGAAGACTGACGTAACTTTCCAATGAACCAGTCTCACTATACTGTATGTCAGATATGGAAAGTTTCCTTTCTTGCTTGCTCATATCAAAACCTAGCAATAGGAAACACATTGCTTATATTTGACATGTAAAAATCAAGTCAGCCTTGGTATTCATTATTTGCTACCTGTACTTATTTTGGGGTGGGTACTCATGAGCTTTTCTCTTCCTTAATTATTAACTATTTTTATGTTTGCAGTACAAAATGATTGTATTCCTCGTGGAGAGGTGGTATACGAACCTACACCCTTTCTCTTACATAGAGGGGCAGGTTGCCTGTGAAATCGGCAAGCTTAAACCATCAATGTTCACTTGCACAAAGCCATTCAAGGCCAGGCCAAGCAAGGGCTCAAGCAGTGTGTTCATGTGTTTCCTCAAAATGTGTATTAATAAAGTGAGTTAGCTCTGCTTCCTCTGTACTGCTGTTGCAGTGGCTCAGGATGCATAAAGGCTCTGACTAAACAAAAGATAAGTTGAAGATGCTTTCATTTTGGATTTAAAGGGATATTTTAGTAAAACTCATGACTGCTTATCTTCTTTTTCAGGTTTCCTGAGAATAGTAATATCTTTCAAGATTACTCCTCACAGTATGACAATAAGTGAATTTACGCATTACAATATGAACTTATGTAAAGAACTGATGCTGGAAATTTGTAGGTAATGTGCAAAAGAAGCCTCTGGGGAAATTCTTCTAAATTTCATAGCTCATACATGAAGGAAACCACATATAAATTGTCCCAATTTGACAATAATCTTAAGCAGTTATGCCAGATATTAATGAATCATAAACCTGACAGGGAGTTTTCCATGTTATTAATACCAAGAAAAAGTTTCAATCAATCATGCTAGAGGGAAGACTGGATGATTTTTCCATTCTGTCCATAAGCTTATTTCCAGTTTTAAATTGAGTTGTTTGTCCTTTTTACTATTGAGTTTATTGAGTTCCTTTTATAGTCTGGATAACAACTCTGCCAAATGCATAGTTTGCAAATATTTTGTTAATTCTTGCTTTTTTTTTTTTTTTTTTTTTGTGGAACCTAGGATTGAACTCAGGCCCTTGCACTTGCCAGCAAAGCGCTTATGCCACTGAGCCATCTCCCCAGTCCCCACTCTTGTTTTTGTTATCTGTGCTTTTAAAATCTTGTTTAAAATCTTCTGGTCATTAATTATTGCCCTGAAGCATTTTCTCCATGTTTTCTTCTGGTGGTCTCACAGTTTCAGATTTCACAATTAAGTCTTTAGTTTATTTTCAATTGATTTTATTAACTGGTAAAAAACAGAAGTCCAATTTCATTTTCATGGTTGTAAATATGTAATTTCCTCAGCGACATTTATGACAAAGTTAGTTTTTCCTCCAACATACATTCTTATGCCTTCTTTGAAAAGCAATTGGCTGTCGACATGTGGGTTCACTTTTAGGGTCTCTGTCCTGTTCCATCATCATTGTGTTTTTTTATGTTAATAGCATGTTGCTTTGATTACTATATCTTTGTAATACATTTTAAAGTCAGAAGGTACAATTCCTCTGGAGAATGATAGACTTGTCATTAAGTGATGGAATGAGCACAAAAAATCATGTGGAGCCCAAATATAGAAAATACTTGTATGATATTTCATAAATTATTAACATATGATTTTTCTTGAACTTTGTTATATTTGTGGCATTTGAAAACATTTTTCAGTTTGAAAAAATTAGCTATTTCTAAACATACTCTAGTATGAAATTTTATACTCTAATTTTAAAGAAAATGGTTATACAATTATAATTTATGATAGCATGCTTTTCGTAGTGATGGATCTCCAGAGTTTATAAGCTGAGCTACTAAACTTGGATTTATAAAATCTCTGTACCAAAGAAACTTCATTTTCCAGCAGTTGGTATATGAAAAAGGTAAAGTAATTAAACAAAGTTGGTCATCACACTTGTTTCTCTTGTACTACAAACTATTTAGTTTCAGAATATCATATATTTAATTCCTAATACTATTTTACAAGAAATATCTATACAACAAGGAGGAATGTGAAGGTTTGTGATTTACAGCAACTTGGTTTTTCATTAAAAGTAAGATCTCCAAAATAACATCTTGGGTTTTTCTTTTTATTTTGCACATTCTTTAATTTGCATTGATTTGGCTTCTAACTGATTCATAAATACACCTGCATTTTTTAACAGCTCAGAAAACCCATGCCTAGAAGATTTAAGACAAGGAGAGGAAACCATTCCCTATTAGGCTGCAATTCTTAATACATTGTGTCAACTTGTGAAGTTTGGAAGTTTAACTAAGAGACTGAGCAAAAAACCCAGGGTCTTTGCTTTGTAAACATTCTCATCCTAAAAGGGGGATATAATGAAGGACCATTTTGTACTGAAACAACAAATATATATAATATATATACACCTACTTTCTCTTAGTTCAATGCAAACAAAGTTTTGAATGGTGTTTAGACAAGATATCATATCTGCTTCTTGTAGTATGAATAACTACTACAAAGACAACAATATGCAATGTATTAATTTTTTTAATTTATTTTTTATTTCATTGAAGTACAAATATCAATCAGACAGTTTTAAGACACCTTAACAAGACAGATTTGATAAATTAATACATTGCAAACTGTTTTCATAATGTTTTGGTATCGTGCAAGGTACATACATGATATTATACTTACAGACATTATTATAGCAGATGTCTCTTATCAGTAAATTAAGACTGTAGCTGTTTACTTATCTTATTTTTTATACCTGAATTATATCAAAAATTCAATAATTATTTTCCTAGTGGATGACCATAGTACTATGAAGCCGACATAATATCCTGTCCAACCACCATCAGTGCAAATCTTGCCTCTCATAGGATTATGTAGAAGCACAGCATTATCTATCCCAACTGTACTGTCTATACACACACATCATGATTTTTTCTTTCTATACCCCTTCCTTTGCCTACACCTGTCAAAGGTGGGCACTCTATTGTCATTCAACTAATTTAGGTGTTTGAACTCGACACCACAATCCAACACAGTCCAGCATTCCACAACAATAGTGAGTTATTCAAAGAAGTTGTTGACCATAGCCATTTACAGCTCAGCTTAATATTATGTATTAATTATTGTAACTGTACTACTAACCTGTTCTGAAACTATCTCATTGCTACTTCTCTCTCAATAAAATTATTTAAAAAACACATTCACACCATCTTCATCCTGTGCAAGAGGAAAGCATGGAAATGGTGTGAGTGCTACACTCACCCTGCAGGGAGGGGTAGTGGTAGCATATAGGATAAGGGTGGAAAAAGGACTCGTTCTCACCCCTTTTGCTCTTGCTGCTTTCATTGTCTTCTGCCGCATTGAAATGCTCCCCCTGTACCACGCCACTCTTCTTTGGAGCCAGATGATTATGGACTGAAACCTCCACAAACTGAGCTAAATGAATCTTTTCTTCCATAATTTTGGGTGTTGAGTGTTTTATCCAAGCAAGACAGAAGGCTAACCACGAGAAAATTTGGTACCAGATATGATATTTTAGTTACAGTAATACCATTAGCTATACTAGTAATAATAGCAAGTGAGATTTACAAATTAACAAACTTTGATGACTAATGGTTTTGTATTTTAGACCATAGATGCCTGCACCACAGCTATATAACAAAGCAGATTGTAAATTGGAAATTTGTGTGTAAACTAGTTCCCCTGAGCTCTGTCTTCAAATCTATACCATATGTATTGTTGTACATTACTCTGCTTCTGTCTGGTTTTTTGCTATATGTTTATGCTTCTGTTTTTGTTTGTACTCTCAAAAATAAAATAAGAATTTGGTACCAGAGAAGTGGGATCATTGCTATGACTGTACGTGGACCTGAACATGTGATTCACAAACCTTTTGGAATAGCTTATGTAAAGAGTTTGGAAATGTTCAGAGCTTTCATCTGAAGGAGTAGAGCTGGGACCCCTTGGGCTGTTCTGTGAGGAAGATTCTAGTCAGAGCTCAGGAAATCAGAAGGCTGATAGAAATGCTGCTGTTAAAGTCCACGTTTGGGAGGTTTCTGCTGGGAAGGGCAACATTGGTTGTTAAACTCCATACTATGTATATTATGGTGTGGCAGAAATTTTGTCTACATTTTGCACATATCCAGAGACTTTGCCTGACACTGAAATTCAGTGTGGTGAAATATTTAATATAGCAAAAGAAATTTAAAGGCAGTCCAGTGTGAGGTAGTGTTGTGGATGTTGTGGAAGCCATTTAGCCAGATTTATACTGAGAATCAAAAGCAAGGAGCCCAGCAGGATGATTTAGAGTGTGAGTTTGGCCATAAAGGAAGCTCCAGTGAAGCTGTGGACTACAAAGTTAGAGTTGAGGAGATCTTAATTGCAGGGAAGACACTAGAGAATATAAAAGATGGCCAGAGAGCATCACAAGTAGCAGCAAGTCCTCACACTTTGCAGACTTAAAACCGCAGAAATGAAAGACTTTGCTTTGAGGAGAAAGCCACAGGGCATCAGAATGGCAGTGGAAACACAAGGTTCCAGAACGGCGTCATTGTAGAGAATCTGTTCTTTGGAATCAGGGTCAGAATGTACAGTGACTGAGGCAGTCAGTCCCCTACAGTAAGAGAGAGGAATGATTGGCTGCTACTCCAGCTGGGAACAGACCTTGGCAGTATGCACATGGTGCTGCTTTAGCTGAATGAAGAAGGTAAGAGTTGTGGAGTTAAGGCCTTCACCCCGATTTCAGAAGGTCTGGAAGGCCAGGCAGTGTGCTCCTGAGAAGGCAGTGTGTGAATCTGTGAATGTGATCGTCTAAGGAAACTTGCATGGAGGAAGGAAAGCCCAGCCAAGGAGAAGTCAGAAGTGCTATAGGAGAGGAGCCACCCAAGCCTTTTGGAGCTCACAATTTGCCACAGATTGCCTCAAATGGTGGACGTGGAACTATAGGATTTAGTGTTTACCCTGCTGGATTTTGAACTTGCTTTAGTCCCAAACCTTTATATTCTCATTTGTAACTTTTGGAATGAGAATGTTTATTTTGGGCCACCAAATATTGGAAGTTGTCTCAGTTACCTTTCTCTTGTTGCTAGGACAGAATACATGACACCCCAAGTTAAGGAAGGAAAGCTTTATTTAGCAAACTGTTACTAGAGGTTTCACTCCATACTCAGCTGGCTCCCAGGCAGCATAGCATATGGCAGAAGGCAGCAGTTCATGGCAATGGAAAGCAGCAAAAATTTAAGAGCAAATGGGAGGAGCAGCAGCAACAAAGGCAACAGAGAGCAAGTCTGTCTCCCTTAGGTTGCACTCAGGCTGTCCGCTGCAGGCTGAGTATAGCACTCATACCCATAATCCCAGCAGCACTTACCCCATAATCCCAGCAGCACTCATCCAGCAGCATTTACCCCATAATCCCAGCAGCACCCATATCCATAATCCCAGCAGCACTTACCCCATAATCCCAGTGGATCATGAAACAGTCACAAACTCCAAAAGCTGCCCCAGGACTGCATGAGGCTTTGGGAGAAAAACTAGACATGGACTGTAACAGAAGAATCTAACTTTGCATTTGAATACAGGCTTGCAACTAAAAGTTTGCCTTACATCTTTGCAGAGACTTGGGACTTTTAGCAATGATAAAATTGTTAGGATTTTGGCAACTGCTGCAGATGAACCAAATGCCTTTTGCATAAAGGTATACATAAGTCTTTGTGGGGCAGTATCATGGCTCTTGTCCACAACAGGGGTGAAATCTTATGGTTCTGATGTAAAATAATATTGATAGATTTAATACTGGTTTTTAACTATTCTTAAACCTATGTGTTATGCTGTGTGTCCAGGTGTCCCCCAAAGCTTCCTGCAGTCCTAGAGTGGCTTCTGGAGTTTGTGATTGATTACTGTGGGTGTGGATGTGGCGCCTGCCCAGGGCAGGTAACTTGCATTACAGTGTAAGGCGGGAAGAGGCGCTGGCTGCTTGAGCTGCAGCTGCTCCTTCTTTCGTGCTCTTGCTCTTTGCCACGCGGTTAAAGGTTGCTTTCTGCTACGTGCTGCTCTGCCTTGGACCCAGCTGAACGCGGACAGAAACCTCCAGTAACTGTGAGCTAGACAAACCTTTCTTTCCTTCATTTTGGGCGCCTGGTGTTTGTCCCAGCAACGAGAGAAGAGTAACTAAGACACTATGCTATAATGTTCAAGTTGTGAAACAATAAGAATTGGCCTGTTTTTGTATCTGGAGACAAAGAAATGTGTCTGGTGCCAAGTTGAAACAGGGTGAACTATAGGATTTATACAGTATGTCAACTTGAAGGTTTAGAAGCTTAAGGAAGGGATGAAACAGGGAGTCAGGATCCCTGCTCTGTGAACACCCTCATCCTATGCAAGAGGACCGCAACGACCTGAGTGCTGCACTGCCCCGGGGGTGGGGGTGGAGGCAGCCATTTTACAATATAAAGCAGAAAAGAGGTTTGTTCTCCCCCTTTCACTCTTGCTGGTTGTGCTGTCTTCTTGCTCAGTGAAGTGTCACCCCTGTGCCATGCCACCCTGCCTTCCAGCCAGCTGCTTATGGTGAAATACTGTGAGAAAAAGGAACTTCTCCTTCCTTAATTATTAGTGTTATTTTGTTCCATCAATGAGAGAAAAGTGACTGAGGCACAGCCCAGGAGAACTGTTGTAAAAGGAAATTATGGAGAAAACTCTGAGACCTGAAAGTCAGTAACTTTAGAATCTCCCTACCCAGTGCGTCCCACAGAGTCCCTGAATGCCTTCCGGGGCACGTGCAGCCCCATGAAGCCCCAGCTGTTCAGTGGAAAAAATAGGGTTTTAGACATATGCTGGCCACATTTACCAAGCCACACGCGAGGTCTTAATGTGGCAGCTCCCTGGCTTGCCAGCCGTATTGGACTCCACTTCTCTCCATCCATCCCCCTAACTTAGTTTCCGTTTTTCATATTCTCTCCTTTCTGTGCAGCTCCTGCCTTTCTCTCTCTTTCTCTCCTTTCCTTCCTTCCCTCTCTCCCCCCTTTCCTTCCTTTCTTTCTTTCTTTCTTCCTTCCTTCCTTTCTTTCTTTCTTCTTTTTTTTTTCCCCCTATTTTCCCATTGCTTGTACTTTTGTTTGGATGTCTCTTCATCTGCAAACCTGTTTTCTTCCTCCTTTCACCCCCATACTTCTGACCTTCTACCCTCCCCTCTCCCCTGACATTCCCATGATATTTTAAGCAGTTATGCATTACAATTTTTTAAGTCACAGTAATTTTAAATTTAAAGATAAATGATATGTAATGTACAGAATTCCCAACTTCCACATCCGCCAGGCACAATTTTTCTTGTATGCACATAGACAGCTACATTGTCACACTTGACATGTCAGTGCTGATATATGATTATTCGCTAAAGTCAATAGCTTCCATTGGGGTTTACTCCTTACTATGCGGTTCTGTGGGTTTGGGCAAATGTCATTTTCATGAAGAATAATTTCACTGTCTTAAAAATGTTCTGTTTTACCTCTTTATCACTACTTCCTATCATTGAAATTAGGTTTTCTTAAAATCCAAACCCTTGTTAGGTCTGAGAAGCCCACCGCATGAAGAAAGACTCCAAGAGACGTCCTCTCATGCAAAAGCAAGGGGATTTTATTTTCCATGCATGCATGGGGCTCCCTGAACGCGCAGGAATAGAGAAGCCCCGAGCCGACCCGTGGGCTGGGTTTTAAGCCCGAAGACAAAGGGAGGAGGGGTTTGAGAATATATATATTTTTTCCCATTTATTTTTATTTTATTAAAATACAAATGTCAATCAGACAGTTTCAAGACACCTTAACCATACAGAGTCGATGAATTAATACATTGCAAACTGTTTTCATAACGTTTTGGTACTGTACAAGGTGCATACATGAAATTATATTTACAGCTTTTTTTATAGCTGAATTATATCAAAGATTCAATAATTATTTACCTAG